>LPNX010284394.1:26493-88316 GCA_001517045.1 Pseudotsuga menziesii | reverse complement strand
ACAAGAACAAATATAGATCAGATGGCTCACTTGACAAGCACAAAGCGAGGCTTGTAGCAAAAGGCTATGCACAGAAGGAAGGAATTGACTATGAAGAAATTTTTTCTCCTACAGCAAAATGGGTTACCATCCGTACCTTACTCTCTTTAGCTGCTCATAATGGGTGGAAAGTTCATCATATGGATTTGAAGGCTGCTTTCTTGAATGGAGACTTGAAAGAGAATGTCTTCATGTCTCAGCCAGAAGGCTTTGTTGTGAAAGGAAAAGAACAAAAGGTATGCAAGCTTGTCAAATCCTTGTATGGCCTAAAACAAGCGCCTTGCGCATGGTATGAAAAATTAACCGAGCATATTTTGAAGTTAAATTTCGAACATTTTGATCTTGATGATGCAACACTGTTTATAAAGAAAGTTGGAATATCTGTTGTGTATCTTGTGGTGTACGTAGATGATATTTTGATGACAGGGAACAATGAGAGCTATATAGCATCCATAAAGAAAGATTTTAAAAAGATATTTGAAATGACAGATATGGGACATCTCCACTATTACTTAGGAATTGAAGTCACTCAACATCCTAAGTACATATTCCTATCCTAGAAAAAATATGTTGGAGAACTACTAGACAAATTTTGCATGACAGAATGCAACCCTATCTCTACTCCAATGGAACAGAAAATGAAGCTCACATCAAGCAAAGGAAAAGAATTTGAGGATGCGACCAAGTATCGACAACTGGTAGGAAGAATTATATACCTTACAACAACTAGACAAGAGATTTCTTATGTTGTTGGCATACTTTCAAGGTTCATGCATAAACCTTGTGAAGGACACTGGTCAACTGCAAAAAGAGTTCTAAGATACTTGAAGGGGACTCAAGACGTTGGACTCAAGTACTCTAAGGTGGATGACTTCAAACTTATTGGGTACTCAGACTCAGATTTTGATGGTGATAAGGAGACAAGAGTATCAACTTCTGGATACACTATGAGTCTTGGATCAGCAGCTGTCTCATGAAGATCACACAAACAGTCAGTTCTAGCAGATTCAACAACAGAAGTAGAATATGTGGCTGCAGCTGAAGCAATGAAAGAAATAGTATGGCTCAGGAAGATACTTGAAGATTTGCAAGAAAAACAAGAGAACTCCACTCCATTATTGATTGACAATACTTCTGCAATCAAGCTAGCTAATAATCCTAGATTCCATGATCGAACCAAACACATCAACACAAAGTATCATTTGATTCAACATCATGTAGAGGCCAAGACAGTCCATCTTCAACATTTTTCCATAAATGATCAAGTTGTAGACATCTTCACCAAAGCGCTTGGACGAGAAAAGTTTGAAAGATTCAGAAACATGCTCGGACTTACTAACATCCCTTTGGATTAAGGGGGGGATTGTTGGAATATAATCCGTCGGGATTATACGTTATTGTAAATATTAGGAATATGAAGAGACTCTCGGATGTGTGATCCCAACAGTCATCGCAGATGTATAAATAAAGGCATTCTATGGAGAAATAATAAGAATTCGGGATTTATTCCACCTGACACGCACAAAAAGCCACATTAGGTATTCGAAGAAATCTTTCTGCTAATTTTTCTTTTGCTGAAACTGATAATTCCTAGGAATTTTTAGATATATCAGAAAAAGCTAGAGCTTGGGCATCTTCAAGCACTGCTTCTTGTGAATATCCAATCCTTGGTGACTCCACTGGGATAAGTATATCACTGCCCTCTTAGAAAAAATCCTCATCAGTGCTGCCTTCCACATCCTAGTACATACCCATTTCCAATATGGCTACCCCTCAATTGTCCAAGATGGAAAGAATCCTAGTAGCTAGGTATGCACCCCTAGTCTTTCCAAATCCACTTGCAGCCATGCCTACTGGGGATTACCTCAAGTATATGCCAAAGTTTATAGGGGAAGGGGATTTCACTGTTGAAGAACATCTAGAAACTTTTTATAGCTATGCTACAAATATAAATATAGAACAGGAAGATGTATGGAACAGAGTCTTTGTGCAAAGCCTAGATGGCCAGGCTAGAAAATGGTTTAAGGAACTGCCTGCTGGGTCAGTGGTAGGCATAGAGGCCCTAGATGACATTTTCCTGAAACATTGGGGAGAGAGGAGAGACCACCTCTACTACATCACAAAGTTCAAAAACCTAAAAAGAGAAAATGGGGAGTCTGTCTCAACCTTTACCAAGAGATTCAACAACATGTACAACAAGATCCCCATTGAGATTAAGCCCATAGGTACCTCAGCTATGATAACTTATGCAAATGCCTTTGCCTCTGACTTCTGCCTACTTCTCAGAGAAAGGAGGTCTACCTCCTTATCAATTATGCAGGATGCTGCCCTAGAGGTAGAGTCAAACATTCTGGCCTCTCAGAAGGTAAAAGGGAAGGTAGATAGGAGAAGGCAGCCAATAGACTATGGTGGGGCTTTGGCATCAGAGAACAAGATTGAAAAAATGACCAAACTTTTAGACAACTTGACTGCTAAAATGCCTAAGTTGAAGGACCAAGGACAACTTCCAGTAAGGGGTAAGGGGCCAAGTGACTTTGCTCCTCGAAACCCAAATTTTGTTCCTTATAGAAGAGGAAACCCCCTTTTTTAGATTCTCAGAAGGGAGAGAAATCAAAGGGAAGACCAGAGGATAAGAGCTCCTTTTCAAAATGATGTATTAGAAGAAGAGATATAATTCATCGAAGATGAAGGTGAAGCTGAAGACAATATCCACTGCATGGAGGATCAGGTGGATTATTCTTTTTTGACCCAGGCAGAATATGAAGAAGCCATAATTGATGAGTAGATCACTGAAGAGGCTGTCTATTAGGATGATAGTCAAGAAGGTTACCAACTGAGTTCTAGGTTGGTTTCTCCCCTTAAGAAGAATGCTGCACTTGTCAAGTAGCTTTCTACACTGGCTAGAAAGGCTGATGTTTTACCAAAGAAAGTGGTTGTTTCATCCAAAACATTGCTTAAACCGACACCTTCAACCACACTTGGCTAAGTCCAAATCAAACCTATAGCTCATGAGGTAAAGTTTCCAGATAAGTTACATTATGCTTTCAACCTTGAGTCTGAAATTCAAAAATTAAAAATCCCTTTCCCTTTAATTGAGTTGATGAAAAATGATGCATTTAAAACCTCCATTCTGAATTCCCTTCAGCCCAAGGTGCACATCGACACTGACTTCATGAACCTGCAAGATGACAAGCCTGTTGTAACCCTGACCCCCATGATCGAATACCTAAAGGACTCCTGCCCATCATTCTATATCTCTTTGAACATCCATGATAAAATCATCCATAACTGTCTGCTGGATTCAGGAGCCTCTCATAACCTAATGCCTAAGGTTGTGATGGATGAAATCGGCCTTAGCATTACCAAGCCCTACCATGATTTATTCTCCTTTGAATCTAGGAAGGTAAAATGCTTGGGTCTCGTCAAAGACCTCACTGTAAACCTAACGCAACTACCTTAAAAAAGCGTAATGATGGACATCATGGTGGTTGATATTCCTCCAAAATTTGGCCTCTTGTTTTCTCGGTCATGGAGCAAAAGATTGGGTGGCACCCTTCAAATGGATCTCATGTATGACACTATTTCCATGTTTGGAGGGGAGACTAAGAGACTGTACAGGGAAAATCAGCTAGCGTACATTATAAGCAAGGAGAGTCGCTCAGTGAATCACCCAATTTACGCCGTGGACACCGACTTCGGATCCTGTATCTTGCAAATCGATGATAATCAGCAGACATCAGTTCAGCTCACTGAGCCCACACATCCGCAGCCTGAATAAGTCATAACATCGATTTGGACCATGTATTTTGATGGGGCTAGCGCGCAAAACTTAGTAGGCACAGGTATAGTCTTGATCTCCCCGTCTCAGGAAAACATTCATTTGTCTTACAAGCTCGATTTCAAGACCACTAACAACATAGCAGAATACAAGGCCTTGTTGCTAGGAGTTAAAGTGGCCAAGGAGATGGGGATCATGTGCATGAATATTTTTGGGGATGAAGACCTCATCATACAGTAGGTAAACAACACTTTTCAGATGAAAAATATTAGATTGAAAGCCTATAGGGACGAGGTATGGAAACTCAGAGACTCATTTATGTTTTTTGAACTATCATATATTCCTCGGGATTTGAATCACTTGGCTGATTCCTTGGCCATCTCTGCAAGTATTTTTTTTCCTCCTTTGCCCCCTAAGCTTAGCTATGATTTTCAAGTCAAGTACAAACCCTCTCTGCTAGAAAATGTAAAATTTTGGAGGGTGTTTGAAAATGATGGGGAGCTTAGTAAATTCCTTCAGTTAGTGGATGAATTCTCTGACATACACATAGACTAGAAAAGGCTTAACCTGGAGGAGTCCAAGCAGCTCAAGTTAAAAGATAAAGTGACTAAGCACAATATTGTCCAATTTCCCAGCAACTACATACCCCGAGGTCTAGTACCATTAGAATAACTATTTGATCACAATGAAATCCCTTTCAAGCCGGCCAAAAGGGAGTTAGATCTGACTATCCAAGAGCTGAACATAGGCAGCCAAAGCCATCCAAAACTGATAAATCTATTGTGACTGGGATGACTGCTGAACAGAAGTTTGAATATGGCAGCTTGATAAAAGAGTTTGCTGATGTCTTTGCATGGGAGTATAGTGACCTAAAAACATATGACACCAACATCATCCAGCATAGGATTCCTTTGGAGAAGGACACCATTCCTTTCAAACAAAAGCTGAGACCCATCAGCCCCCTTCTATTACTAGTGATTGAGAAAGAGATCCACAAGCTCATTAAAGCCACGATCATAATCCCCATTAGATATTCCATGTGGATTGCAAATTTAGTAGTGGTGAGAAAGAAAAATGGAGAAAGCAGGTTGTGTGTGGATTTTAGAAACCTGAACAAGTGTTCCAAAAAAGACAACTATCCACTGCCCAAGATGGAACATCTGCTACAGAGAGTATCAGGGGCCAAGGTCATGTCCTTCCTTAATGGCTTCTCTGGATAAAACCAATTTGCGATGCACCTAGATGACCAAGAGAAGACTACCTTTACTACCCCCTGGGGCACCTTCATGTATGCTAAAATGCCATTTGGGATAATAAATGCTAGAGCTACTTTTCAAAGAGCTATGGACCTAGATTTTGTAGGGCTAAAAGATAAATTTGTGCTGATATATTTGGATGACTTAATAGTTTACTCTCACATCCATCATGATCACTTGCAACATCTAAGGAAGGTATTTCCGAAGTGTAGAAGGTATGGAATATCACTGAACCCCAAGAAGTCCCAGTTTGCACTCAATGAAGGAAAGCTCCTAGGCCACATAGTCTTAGCTGAAGGTGTAAAGATCGATTTGGTAAGAGTGGAGGAAATTCAATAGCCGTCAATACCAAGGTCAAAAAGAGACATTCAGTCCTTTTTAGGCAAGATAAACTTTTTCAGGAGATTCATTCCAAATTTCTTTGAGTTGTTAAAGCACATAACAACCATGCTGAAAAAGGATGTAGAAACCAAGTGGACCGACCAGGCAAGAAATTCTTTTGAAGACATTAAGAAAGCCATCATGGAGGCCCCAACCCTGATTAGTCCCGACTACATCAAGGGTTTTTACATTTTCTCTTTTGCATCTTATGACACAGTGGCATATATAATATTACAAAAGAATGATGAAGGTCTTGATCATCCAATTGCTTTCTTCAGCAGAACCCTGAGATATGCTAAGTTGAAGTATGACCCAAATGAGAAGCAAGATTTTTCTCTCATAAAATCTTTGAAGAACTTCTGAATCTACATTCTCCATGCAAAGGTCATTGCATATGTCCCTTCAGCTACATTGAAGGATGCTTTGACTCAACCTGACATTGATGGGAAGAGAGCTAAGTGGATTGCCAAAATCATTGAGTTTGATGTAGAGGTGAAACCCACCAAGTTGGTAAAAGGATTAGGTCTAGCCAAACTCATGGCCAAAGAAAACTGTGAACTGTTGGGAATGAATTTCACATATGTCAGATCAACAAAGGTGCAGACTATGGTAGCAGCTGAAATAGAAGTAAATCAAGATCAGAATAATAGTCCAACAGTAGCTGAGAACATATCTTCATGTGAGTGGTACCCAGGTATCATTCAATTTTTGCTAAAATTGGAAGTTTCTCCTGATATTACTCCTAATCAAGCACAAGCTCTTAAATTGAAATTTGTTAAGCTTTTCATAATTGACAATTTGTTGTATTGGAAGGATCAGTCTAGAATTTTTTAAAGATGTCTAGATAAAGAGGAAGCAGAGCAGGTCATGCATCACTTTCATTCCAGTACATGTGGAGGCCACCACTACTGGAAAACCACAACCCACAAGATATTAAAATAAGGGTACTATTGGCCAGTCCTTTTTGCTGATGTATGCACTTTTGTAAGGGCCTGTGACCAATGTCAAAGATTTGTAGGGAAGCAACAACTCAAATCCTTTTCCCTTAGGCTTATTACAATGAATGGGCCTTTCTAGAAATGGGGTTTGGATTTCATAGGTGAAATAAATCCATCTTCCAATGGACAGCATAAATGGATCTTAGTAGCCACTGGCTACTTTACCAAATAGATAGAAGCAATACCCACCAGAAATGCCACTCACCAAGTCATCATGAGATTCTTATATGAGAACATCTTCAGCAGGTTTGGTTTCCCGGTAAGGTTAGTCACCTGATAATGCACAAGCCTTTAAAGCTGGGGCATTGGTTAAATTGTGTGAATCAATGGGTATTCAACTGGTGCACTCCACATCCTATTACCCACAAGGCAATGGCCTAGCTGAGTCATCCAACAAAAGCTTAGTCCGGATCATTAGGAAATTACTAGAGACAAATCAGAAAAGCTGGGATTCAAAGCTTAAGTTTTCCTTATGGGCTGATAGGGTGACAGATGAAAGATCCATAGGGACTTGTCCATTCAAACTAGTTTATGGCACTGAGGCCATCTTTCCTATCCAACTCATCCTTCTAGTGGCAAAGTTCTTTCAGGAAGAGGAAGATGAACCAAATGATATGATGAGAAGGATGATGGATTTGGTGAGGTTACAACAGATCAGGGAGCAAGTGGTAGGAAAATCAGAGGCTCATCAACAGAGGATAAAGGGCATGTTTGACAAAAGAGAAAAGGAAGACAACTTCTAGGCCTGAGATTGGGTCCTCAAGTGGGATGATGTCAGACAGGACAAGGGGAAACATGAAAAATTTGACTCTTTATGGATTGGCCCTTTTGTTATAGAGCAGGTATATGAAAATAACACCTTCAAATTGCAGAATCTGGAAGGTGAAGAGGTATTCGATGGCCCAATAAATGGGCGGTTCCTAAAATTCTATTTTATTTGAGGCTCTGAGGCCTTATGATTGTAAATTAGTAGATAGTAGGCTGTTTTGTTTTTAGAATAAGACTCCATGCCCAATGGAACAATAAATAATAATGTTAAGTTACTTAGTTGCTTTTAGGGAAAGGCATTTTGGTCTGGGGTTCTTGGGACCTCACAGGGAGGTTCCCATCCCCGAGTAGGAGCCAGATGTTATCTCCAAAAATAAAATAAATTTATTTTTGATAGTATGAAGAATTTAAATCATGCAATAAAGAATATGAAGATCACTAACAGTTTTGAAGACCTCTATTTTTTATGTAAATTTCACAAAGTTGTGACTTCGGTGGCTTGGGCAAGGATCATAACATCTCATTATCCATTGAAAGATGGAAGATCAATAACAGGTGGAAGACCCCTTCGACAGTTAGATAGATTGCTAAAATTGTTACTACCATCAAAACTTTTTTAAATAGTGATCGGAGCTTGAAAACATAAACCGTCAGTGAGTTAGTCCACTACGGCGCCGAAACGGCGGAGGAAAAATGGACAAGGCCTTCGACCAATCAACAGAAATCGTCGGTGATTGGAAGGACTAAAGACAACAGATCGACGAATTAGTCCTATGAGGATCCACAACTGTGGAAGAAAGATAAACTGCGGGTTGTGAAACAATATAGACTCATCAACAATCGAAAGTTCTGAAGACGTACATACTACGTATCGGTGAGTTAGTCCACTACGGCGCCGAAATGGTGGAAGACTTACATACTACGGCTTCCACAAGAAGAGGAAATCATTGGTGGTCAAAAGGAATAAAGACAACAGGTCAGCGAGTTA
This sequence comes from Pseudotsuga menziesii, assembly GCA_001517045.1. Lineage (NCBI taxonomy): Eukaryota > Viridiplantae > Streptophyta > Pinopsida > Pinales > Pinaceae > Pseudotsuga > Pseudotsuga menziesii. The sequence goes on along the minus strand of LPNX010284394.1, from coordinate 80,108 downwards.
GTCCACTAAGGAACCGCAACTGCGGAAAACATTCAGGCTTGGAGTGTCGATGGGCTAGAGGAAACAGCTTCCGATCGTCGATGAAGAAGCCGTCGCGACGCTAGGGACTTGGAGTGCTGAAACAACGGTAGCGTTGAGACTTAGAGTGCCGATGGCATAGAAGATAAAGTTTTCGATCAGCGACTATAGCGGTAAGGTAGTGAAACTGCAGAAATAATGAGACTTGGAGCGCCGATGAGCCAAAAGATAAAGTTTTCGATCAGCGACTGCGGCAGCAAAGTAGGAAATTTACAGGTGGATTGAACAAGACTGGGCACTTTAGTTAAATGTTGATACACTGATTGTTGACAAAAATTTCATGGTGAACCAGCAGTAGGAATGATCAGCGACCACTTCAATCATTAAAATATTGCCCAGTGAACTAGATATTCATAGTAAATAAACAAATAGTTAGCAAGAGTTTGAAGCCCTAATGAGGAAAAGCTATCACTATCAATTATTTTTTGTGTAAACAGATCTGATTTTTAGGATTTGTAAATTTTGTAAAAGGCTATAAAGCCCAAGATTATTTGATTAATAAAGGTTCGATTCTAGGGATTTGTAAGCCCATCCTATTAGCAAGCATCTCATTTGGTTTATTCATAATACGAGCTCTTTTGTTGTGATTTGTTCATCCATCTTCTTTATCATTACTGTACTTAAGCCTGAATGTGCATTTAGGTGATTTCAAGTTGATTAAAAGGCAATAGCTATCATCGTATTGGTAAGTTTAGCGATTTGATTGATAAGTACCATCCTTGTCAGGTTTTAGCCATTTGTATGCATGTGTTATGCATATAAGTCTGCTAGCTTGGTGAGTTCTCCATTCCTACACCTTTTTGTCAAACTACTGAACAAGTTGCAACTAAAAGCCTTGTGATTGAGTGAGCCTCATGCATGTCTTGAGAGTGGGAGGTTATATAAGTTATCCGGCTTGATCCATATCAAAAACCCCAAAAAATCAGTTTAAGTTACTAGGAATCCTCGAGCTACAACCTAGACGAGTTTCCTAGAGTGATAACACAATGTACTCCCAAAACCACATTTGTATCAAACACATTCACTACATAAAAATTGTTTGTGATAGTATGATTTCATAGAGTAAGTTGAAGCTTTGGAATCCATTTAGTGTAGTCCATAGAATTGTTACCTGGAATGATGAATGTGAAACCATCAAAATTTTCATCTTGTAAATTTATCCTCTCCACCAAGGTCGCATCTATGAATTTATGAGTGGATCCACCATCCACTAGAACCGTCACCTTTTGGCCTTGTATGCTGCCCTTGAGCCTCAAGTTGTGGAATCTAGGTACACTCGAGAGTATTGCAATTTTTTTTGTATTACGAGTGGGTTGTTCTTATTCTACTGTTTCATACCCTTTTCTTGGGTCACAAGTTTTGATTCTTCCTCCTTTTCATCCTCTTCATCATATTTAGAAAAAAATAGTCAATGTAGTGTGCTTCCCCTTGGCACATCTATGTCCCGGAACTCAAGGTTGTTGGCATGTAAAACATAACTTCTTTATTCTAAGTTCTTCTTTGCTTGGTCCTCCTTTATTTTATTTAGTATAGGAGTAATTTTTCCATGTTTTATTTCTTTCCTTGAACTTGGAAGGGAAATTTGGCTTGGGAGGGTATTTGGTTCTTGGCAATACATTCTCCATATCCCTTGTAAAATTCATGGCATCCTTCAATGTGTCTGGCTTGTGGGATCTCACTAGCCCTATCAAAGGTTCCGCCAATCCTTCAGTGAAAAATAAAACCAACCTAGAAATATATACATCATAAACCATTACTGAAATCTTTTCGAATTCTAACATATATGCTTCAGCAGTACCTACTTGCTTCAATTGCGCTCATTTTTTGAAAGGAAGTTCTAGGTCTTTCCTCTCAAATATGTCCATCAATGCATTGGAGAAAAACTCATAAGATAAAATGTGAGGATGTCCCAAGGTTCTAATACCATGGAACTACCAATCACTATATTTCCCATTAAGATGTAGAATGGCCATTTTTAATGCATCTTCTTCAACCATAGGATTTAATTGGAAATATACACTTAATTTTTGCAACCAAGCACTAGCAGAAATTTGTGAAGAGCCATCAAAGAAAGGAATGGTTAATTTTCCCATGGTTTATTTTAATTCATGATTAATAGGAGGTTCCCTATTCCCATTTCCTCCTTTCTTGAACTGAAGAGGAGCTCTAATGAATTGATCAAAAGGAAGGACTTTCCTACATTCATCACTTAATTGATGCCAATCATTTGTTGCTTCTCTAACACATAGGTGGTGTAAGGACCTTATTTGGACTCTAAAAACTTAGGTATTGCAGGTCCATTCTTATTTTTTAACTCACAGGGTTGGTTATGAGGTCCAATCTTCGAAAAAATGGCTTCTCCATTGGCCTTCTTCTCCTCATGAGGTGAACTACTACTACTCCATGGTGGTGAATTGCCCCCATGTTGGATAGAAAACAATTCGAAACCTTGTATAAAGTGTTTGGAAATCCATTCAATATATTATGTAATGAATGTATTAAGGTCCTCATTACTATATTTGTCATGCATATCTCTCACTTCTAATTTTTTCTTAATCTCCTTGTAAAAAGAACTAACTTCACCACTTTCTTCTCTTCCACTGTTAATGTCTCCAGTTCTAGTTTCTAATGGAGGGATGTCAGAATCAGGAAAAATAAATAGATATCTCTATCAGGTGCAAATATCATGCTCTGATACCACTTGTAATGTCCCAATTCAAAAATTCCCATCAAAGGTAGAATTTTGGAAAAATTGCCTTGACTAGCCTTGACTCTAGGGGATTCGAATGGCTCAAGAGGGTCTCAAATTTGGTAGGGAATAATGTGTGGAGTATTAATACTATTAAATTTACTCTCTGATAGATTTATGACAGGTCATAGAAATATTCAACTTGATTTGAGCATGATGGAAAAAAGGGTAAAATTACTAGCAATTTATAATGGAATCCCCCCCTAGGGCGTGAGCAGAAATGGCTCTCCAATTCCTATGTAACCCTCCCTTATTGTATAAAATATTATGGGTACTGTAATTAGACTTAATTTACTGTCATTTTTTATAGTTAATATTTCTGAAACAAAGGATTAAAGCTTCATATTCGAATGCTTAAATTTAGTGATATTTCTTAAGGGAAATAGCATATATAAAAGCTCAACTTTGACTCATTGAATGGTGCATATAATGGTTAATAATATAGAAATATTAATATATAACATTGAAATAATTTAAATATCTCACTAACAACATATAACATTGATCCAAGTTGAAATATACATCAGATATACAACTCCATTGAAAGGGGAAATCATCACATGAAAACTAGTCACAACAAAGCTTGGAAATGTGGACATTTTCATAGATATTTCTTCTGATTTCGAATTAAAGAGAATATATTAGACATATTACAGATCCATGAATCATTCAACCATGCTTGGTCATAAACTAAACTCAACGGGGAACAACCACCATTCACACAAGTGGGCCTTCATAGAAAAACATGGAAATATGGAAGTGGGAATTGAGAGAATGGAGGAAGATATGTGTCACAAAAACTAGAAGAATAATATCTGCAGAAAAAACACTCCATGAAGCTACAAAATATAGGTATGAAGTTTCTCTCCCATATCCAATTTGGACGAGAATCTCACTCTCTCGAAATTGGCTCACTAGCAGGGTAAGTGTGCACTCACTGTGCAATGGACAAGCTATTGCTCTCCAAAATGCCAAAGGAAAATTAAAAAATGATAAAGAGACATTTCCATTCCTTATAAAATATTTTTATAACCCTCATAAGGTCATCCAAGGTCGAATTCACTCCCATAGCTTCGTCCAACTCATCCTTGATGTTTAGTAACCTCCATGCCACTTGTCCTTCTCCTCAACCCTTCAGCTTTCACCAAATTCAAATGGCTCCCACCCAGTCCCAAGTTTTCCCTCTTGGAGTCTATTTTTATCCCTAAAATTTCAGGTTGTCATAGTTCTACAATCAGGCCTGCATTCTAGCTCCACATGGCACCTAGTTTCTTCCTAGACTCTTCCTCTTCTATGGGGAGTTACTCCTCTCGCATTTGAATGCGTGGGATCATGATATGTCATTTGAAAAATATTCACCCTCCAAGAACATTCCATCACTAATAATTTCGAATTTGGGGTTAATTCATGAAATGCGTAATGAAGAATATAGCCACCCAATACCTCCATGGACCTCCAAATGTCCTTATGAAGCAATGACACTTTATTTTCTCCATATTTATTATTTGTATGACCCAAATTAATGTGTAAATGATAAAATAATGTTTTCTTGGGTCCCATAGCTCCTTTATTGCAATATTTAATTCCTCCTCCCCCAACCTAGGGAACTAGTAGGTGGGTGAAACATTGCCAACTAGTAGACTTATTGGGATGGGGACATGACAATAGTTTTTCGATTTAACCTCAAAATATTCATTTGATGTGTATTTAGGTATCCACCAACTACCTAGTAGTCCTTATTTAGTAAGTATGACCCATTATATTAATTAATGAATTCACACACCAACAACTTAGTGGGTCTTATTCCATGAACATGGTACCATTGCATTAATTACCCTCCTTGGTTAACTCCCGAGGAACCTAACATTGCATTAATTATCCTCCCTAGGTACATTATAACTTCAATGGTACAATATTCCTTAATCTTGACCCAAATATATATTCTCATTGATTTCAGCTAATAAATCTAGAAAGTTGTTTAACCATGCTAAAAAATTCATATTGTTGATGATTAAACCTCACCACTCCCAAGATGACAACAATTAGTCTCCATCAAGCATAACTTTGGACTACATCAACAACTAGTCAAAAATGTACTTGAATAATACAAAAATGTGTTCAAAGATCCATCTACAGTACCACTACATTGGCAAGTATGTTTTAGAGAATGAAGAAATATCGAGACATATCTAAGAATTAATTGACATGGGAATATTTGATTGGGTTCCTCTTCTTGTGGAAGCCTAGTCATGCTAATTCTTAAGAAACATGGGACATGGAAAATGTGCATCAACTATAAGTATATAATAATATTTTAGTAAAGAATAGGTATCCTCTTCCTATAATAGAACATTTACTTTATTTTTTAAAGGATTCTAAGTTCTTTACCAAACTTTAACTCAACCTAGAATATCTTCAAATCCCTATGGAGTACTCAAATGTTGTCAAAAATAATTTCAAAACCAAGGGGGGATTGTTTGAAAGGCTATTTATTCCTATTGGTCTAACAAAATTACTTACCACTTTCATGAGGCATATGGATAATGTTCTTCCATCTTTTTTAGGGAAATGTGTCATTTTATACCTAGATAACATATTGATTTAGAACTGATCGTGGGAAGATAATTTATAGTATATTCATTAGTTCTTAACACTTTCAAACATCATAAGATTTATATAAAACTAGATAAGTTCTATTCTTCTTATTTCTATATTATTAGGCTACGTGATCAACTTTGTGAGCATTTGATTCAAACAAAGAAAATTTAACTCAACAAGGATTGGCTTGTTTTGAGAGACATTCATGAGATTAGGATTTGCCTTCGATTAGATAATTTTTATCATAGATTTGTGTTAGTATTTGATGACATTTCTTGGACGATGAATCAATCGATGAAAGGAGGTGGACATACAACATTGAAATGGAAAATAGCACAAAAATAATATTTTGAACAACTTAAGGTGTCAAGGTTTTAACAACTCTAGGGTTCATTTAATTTAATTTGTATCAACCATTTGAAATAGAGATGAGTGATTTAGATTATGTTGTGGTCATCATGATCATTCAAGTTGGGAACCAAGTAGCATTTAATCCATATTTTTTTAGTTAAATTGTTTGTAAGTATTCAACTTATGAAAGGGAATTGCATGCCACTGTGTAAGAACTCAAATAATAGAGACATTACATTCTAGTTAAATAAATGGTCATTCATATAGACCAAGAGATACTACAATTTTATCCTTTATGGTTGAATTTGCATAAGATGAGACAACTTAAGTGGATTAGTTACATACATGGGTTTTAGTTGTTAATTAAGAATGTGAAAAGAAAATTCAATGCAATATACTATTTCCTAAGTACATATCCTATCACTTCACTTCTTATAGTAGTAAGTATGCATGGCCTATTGTCTTGTACCCAAACTCCTTTGTACTCCTATTGATGTGATGAGGTAGTCTACATCATTAATACAAATTTCTCTACTACCATTCTGTAGTTCCCACAACATTCCATCCTTGTCCATCCAATTCTACTTGGAGGTTTATTTTCCTTATAAATAATCCACGAGGCCAAATTTAACCTATAATAGTAAATAAAATATTTAATTCTTATGCAAATATAAAGCAACATTAAAAATAATAATGCATATTATCTATTATTTCATTACCCTTTAAGCTCAAGGTGTTAGCAAAACATAAAATCATTCCACAAAGAATTGAACCATGAATACATATATACAAATAATCCTTGTCCGCCAAACTAGTTGTTGAGTTGTGATTTTCCACCCAACAATAGAAATTACCTATGAATTCCATCCCCAATATAGCCCACGATACCACCAAGGTGAAGGAATATGTTATGAGCCTCTAAAATAATTTAGCCCAACCCATTAATCTCAATACAAGCCATATACTCACTACAATTCTATCTAGGATGTCATCTAGTTATTAGACAAACCATGCCACTCCCTTCCATTGTCCCACCCAACACAAGGAAGAACCATTCCTTTGCTTGTTAGTCCCTTAGACGGGACTTTCCTTCTAACTCTTTTTTAGTGTGTGTAGAAAGAGTCTAATATTCTATCTACCTTTTGGTAATAACCTATGACAAAATAACTTGGCCTTAATGTAGTTAATGAGAAACAAAAACATGGTTTTATGTTAGAAGGTATTTCCTCAGCTACTATGGAAATTCTAGGCATGTATTTATCTCCAACCATCCCTTTATGTTCCATAATTTTAACAAGTTTCCCAAATTATATGGGATCTTACCAACTACAAGCACATGGGAAACTCTTACCATAAAAACAATAATAATTATAATAACTAGGGAGAACATCCCCATGACATGAGAGCTTGTATCCTATCCGTGCACATGAACAACTTGCTAATCCCATGGTCATTCAATTTTATTTTTGATGGCCCATGAATGGTTTCCATGTTCACCTCCTCCAAAAATCTACATAGAATGATCATATAATATTGCAGGTGAAATACATAGGAATAAATTTTCTTTCATGATTCTTGTCTATTACCAAGGATATGACATATATGACACTTTTAGTTAGACCACACCCACAAGTAAAACATATATGTGAAAATTTGTAATAAATCATGAACACGACATGGTAGTGTTTCCAAAGTATAATGATGGTGTCAAATCACCTAAAAATCCCCTTTTCTGTTTCTTTCTTATGGTATCATAATCAATTAGTTGTTCCCTTAAGCAACCATTTTAGTGTATATTATATTATTATGTATTTTTTCTCTTCATATATTCTTTTACAAAACCATGAGCATATCATGGAAAATATACCCATCACATTTTAAACCTAGCTGACCACTTGGACTCATATGGATTCACTAGTCAAGCCTTGGCCTTGAGCTCTACGCAAGGAATGTTTATGACACAATCATGGGGTCATACAACTCAAATCACATGGCTCAACTCTCATCTCATTAACCACATCATATAAATAATACATGATTATTAGAATATAATTTAGGGGACAAAACTAGGGTATTATAGTTATACCACCATTACTTAGCCTTACATGTATGAATAAAGACACTATTTTTTCATGAGTATATAAACAACACCATTGGAATCGACTACCACTTGAAGGAGAATTTTCTCTACAACCTAGGATAACTCTATGTACATTAAGGTGAGCATTAACATAAGATTATTTGGATTGCACATTATAACGAAACACCATGTCACTTGGAGTATATAAGACTCTTATAATTTTGTAGAAGTATTTCTATTGGCCTTCACTCAAGTTACTATATTTTGACAGATACATCAATTTGGGTGTGCTTTGTGAAATCATGAAGACAATGAACACATATAGGGTTTGTACACACTTATACCCATTCCATATCAATAATAGGATTCTATCTCCACGTACTACTTAATTGTATAGCTTATCACTAAGCACAATCACTATGACATCTTGTTAGTGGTTGGTTTTTTAATTTAAATGGATATCTTCATACCTTGAAAGAAGACTATAAATCCTCAATAGTTGGTAGAATTTTATTCAAACATATTTGAAAATACTATGGTTTAAATACTAAAATCATCACCAACTGTGATACTAGTTTTGACAAGATCTTTTGGAACACACTCTATTGAAAACTAGACATACAACTATAACATCAACCACCCTTAAACGAATGTAAAAATTGAGGTTTTAAATCTCATGGTGGTACATTTTCTTTGTGTGTACAAACCACAAGAATCAAAACACATGATTAGAGACTCTCATATATATAAGATAGTTAAAACTAATCACATCAAAACACAATTGGCAAGAGTCCATTAGAATTCTATTATGGAGTTCAACCCTCAATATTTATCAACTTAATCAACTAGCTCTTTTGATGAATAAGAACTTGAATAGTGAGAAATTAACAAATATCTCAAGTTCAAGGATAAGGTATTTGAGATCCAAAATTTGGGACAAGATGTTGTAGAGAGCTATTGAAAAATCAAGGGCACAACATGAGAAGCTTTGAATACCTCGTTCATTTCAAATTGCAGATCAAGTTTGGTTGCATTTACAAAAATATATATTCAACAACCTATAAAATATGCTAAATCCTTTGAGATATGCTCCTTACACTTAATAAAATTGGGGAAAATCACATTCCACTATAGTGTATTTGTATCTAGTATTTAATGTGGACTTGCTTTGACCCTATCTTCAACCATTTATTGAGCAAACTAAATTGTAGAGTGAACATCCAAAATACATCCACTCATATGTTTAAGATCCCTTTACAATGGATATCACTATTAGATAAAAAATATGCCATATAAGAACACAAGAAATTCCATTATTTTAGGTGGTGAAAGGAAAACAACTACTAGCATAGGGTGTAGTGAAAGGAAAACAACTACTAGCATAGGGTGTAGTGAAAGGAAAACAACTACTAGCATAGGGTAAGTCGTATAAAACCATTCAATAAACACATAAATTTTCTAATATATATAGATAGGAAATGGGGAATATTGACAACTAAAAGAAAAGTTATGATCCATCCCAAGAACAACATGATTTATTTTTTCACACTCCTCAATCATCTTCTTGGATGGATCACAAATGTCTATACAATTTTCCACTCAATTGAAACTCAAACAAGCCTAGAATCACTACTTAGTAGAACATCAAATGACCCTAAACTTAGTTGGATCACACATCCTTCAATAAGTATTGATGATCATATATGTACTACATCAATTGATGATTCATCATATCTAGTTATTTCTTCCAAACACGCCTTAACTTATTCCCTTGCATGACCCCTAGAAAAATCCGGAATATTGATATTCTATAGCTCCCTAGTGATGTCCTATGGAGGAGGTTCCTACACTATTTTTATCGACCCTTCATGATTACCCACCCTTACTAGTGGGGGTTCCACTTCTGCCTTTGATGCAACACTTACTCCGGGAATCCTTTGTAGTGTCTTGTTCATTTCCTTTATAGTGCACATTATGAGAACCATCTCGGGTGATAGTAATAATTATGCCTCCACTATCATCTCTAGTGTTTGTATTGCTTGATTCCTCCCTTGAAATTTATTTCCATGAGTCCTAACCATAATTGGTGTTCCATTGTCGTATACATTTTCCATTAGTATACGGTTTTAAGTCTTATATAGGTTACATTTAAACACATACTTACACAGGTGTGCATGAGTGACAAATTCTTATCTTATAGTTTCTTGTGACAAGCATTACTAATATTGAGGAAAAACACCTAAAGGGTTAAGGGTACAATGACACTACGCGATCCCCGTGCTCGGTGTCACCGCTATGACTAATGGGATAAGATATAATGTATTAGGTGAATAGAAGGTATCTCCTCACCGTTGCGTATTAGGTAGTGATGTATGGCCACACCAACTACCGTAGGCATACTTGTCATTATTCATAGAATGAGACCAACATAGGATTATTTTTACTATACATGGTTCAATGATAATTTTTTTCTAATTTATTGATTAATTCCTATGTACCTTAATATACATTTATTTCCAATTAAATGAAATATATAATCCCAATTTAAATAAATATTTATACAAAATACTTATAATTCTAAAATAAAATTAAATGAATTTATATGTTAATTTAATATAACAAAACTTAAATAATTATTCCAATTTTAAACTTTTGAGTTTATTAAATATGTAATCCTTGATAAAAATTTATCAATATCAGTTTAAAATTAAGTTAAACCCTACCTATGTGGGTGCCTTGCATGACGGCCATGGGACCTTTGGCACTCATCCCAAGTGCAATACTAATGGACATATTTTGTGACTATGGCCAACTGCAGAGAATTAACCCACACAAGGTGCTTAACACAACCACCAATGTATTTGGTGTAGCAAATTCTAGCAGGTTATGGTCCTGGTACCATCTAAGTCTTATTCTATTAAGGAGAGTCTCCCTGTTTAAGTTTCATAAAAGTCTTCTTAGAAACTACCTAACAAATAAGGAGTTATCTAACTTCAAAAAGAGCAGTTCTAATAATTACTCTCACTTGTTGTAATGCAAACAATGATTTTGAAGATATAATATACTACGATAAAAATATCATTTAACATATCATAATCCCAATAAGGAGTAAATTACAGTCATATGTTGAAAGAAATAATAATAAATTATTACTACTTAGAACACATGTGTTGGCACAAAAACAACGAGATATATCTTGTCCAATATTTGAAAGATTATAATAATGACTATTACTGATCATAACATCTGTACAAATAGATAACGAGAACAATAAAGCACTTGAATAATGATATAAAAGTTAAATCAGATAATGAAAATTATTTGATGATAACATTAAACATCATAGAGTTAAAAATTTAACATGGTGTATTCGAAAGCATAAAGATAGTCAATACAACATAGTAAAATGTGCATGCAATCAAAACATGAAAGAAAACTGCAAAAGGATTTGATATTTATATATATAACTGTATCTGAAAAACAAAACCACAATGATACTAAGTTTCTCAGGATATCTTAGAGTAGTATGCCAGCTTAAGTATAATCATGACATATGAATATGCTCCAAAATTTAGGAATGCGCAACTCTATAAGACTAAGTTTCATTTAAAAACTTGTTACATATACGTTTCATAGTTGTCGAAAACAAACAAATGATCAACACGATTGTTTTGTCGATGAGATAACAAGGCATCATAAATAGCTAAAACCATCACCCAAACAAAAGGCATCTGGGAGCGATACTTCCATAAGTACAGCAACATCATAAGAAACAAAATGCATCCATGATAAATGTGAAGGCCATATGCAATAACAATTAAAATATAATATTAAGTTTTCATTTAAACTTGCATTTAATCAATGAACAACAAACAAAAGAATCCTAAGCACTTCTACAGAATATTCGATTCTGTAGATGTGCTAATCAAATTATTTACTTACCTGTTAAGAATCGAAAAACCTACCAAATATAGATAAACTAAAACAACAAAAATGAGCTTAAATTGTGATATGTAGTTTGGATGCTCGTCGAGCCTCAACCAATCTGGCTCGAAGTTTTAGTATTTTAACCTTCTGCTATTTTTCTTGATTTACCAGCCTTTCATTACCTGAAACCAGGGATCGTTTCATGGCTTTGTACTTTTCTTTCTTTGACTTCAAGTTTTGCTAGATACTTACCCATAATAATAACTCACTTTTAGTCTTGAATTCAACTTTCATAACACGTTCATTCAATTTTAATTGTTCAAGTATGGCTTCTAGTTGAGTAAATGTCTCCCTAAACACCCTTTTCATTGATTGATTAAATCTCTTATTACTACTACCAGGTGAAGAATCACCTTTACATGAAGGATTTGACTCAGATTGAAATAGAGATAACTTGTTAGTGGAATATTATACAAGGGTTTTCATGGTGTTCAAGGTGATCACTATCGTGAGGAAATTCATGAATCAGAGATAGATCATCACCTCCACTCTCAATTTCCATTAAAGGGGTTCCTTTTGTTGCTGCACCATTACACGAATCAATATCATAAACATATTATGGGTGAACTTGGATGTGTTAACAGAGATAGACTCTTTATGATTAGGTTTAGCTTCCTTGTGAAGAGTAGAATATTTGTCTTGACAACTTTATAAACCCTTTGAATCTTGTGTAGGTATATCATGGGTTTTAACAGGCTGAAAAAGGTTGATTAAAGCCTCAACAACCAGAATGTATCCATCCTTTTTCATTTCATCTTTCAAATCATTTTACAGGATAGGTATATATATTTCAGTATCCCAAAGGTTCGACATCGACTCTAATTTGGAGGACTCATACAAAGAGGCTCACCTCCTCTTATGTCGAACTTTGGGTAAAGGAGAAGGCCAATACTGGGTTTTCCCAAAATTATTTTTACTAAGGAACTCATCCCAATTTCTACGAACAGAGGATATTTGCTACTGAATTATAATGTTAAGAAAACCATGATGGAACAAACTCCTATATTGATTACCCATAGTGTTTTGAACCTTTAAACGCCATGAGAAGCTGAGGATGGTATAAATGGACGTGAGAAAACATACCATTGCAAGTAATATAATAGATAATAAGTTGTATAAGGGGACGCCATTGAGATTTGAGAAATTTCGTTGGGTACCTATGTTTATCATCAAATTGTCTAGAAGAAGGAGGAGAAAATGTTTCCATTTATTCTTATTGAGTTCCCTCTATCTAAACCATCACTCCCTTGTCTGAGGCAGGTTGGTGGCCCTTGCTATGAGTTCTTATGATGTAACCAGATGAATATCACCAATTTGAGATACATTACCCTTAGGAGAAAAAATAAATTGTTGGGTACTTTTGTATGATGTCTATTAAATATTTGAAAGAAATAACCCCAACTGATTTTCTCAAGAAACTGAGATGCTTTTGGTTCAATTTCTAACAGCTCACTCCTTGCAGCTTCAAATTGTCATAGTCGAGCCATCTCTAGACTTTCAAACGGATGGACAAGGTGTGCTTGGAAAGAGGTTGTGAAAATAGAGGGGATTGGAATCTAGGTTGCGCCCAACAATTGCAATAGAACTGAGTTCATCCACCATTGAAACTGAAACCCTAGAAGTTTCCTCATAAGCATTACCAAATCAAGGTAATGATAATAATTAATGAAAAATTATGGTTAAGTACAATATTCATAAATAGAAATGACACGCAAATGTTTGTATGCTATGATGAATTGATACCAAAGAGACAGGTGTATCATGGGAACATGTGTGACATACAATTCATGGATAGAAAATTCATATGGTTTAAATCATAGCTAAGGTAAAAGAAATGTTTCAATGCTTAATTTAAAATAGTCACTTAAGTGTGGTCTTATAATAATATTTAGGTTATATAACGAATAAACTTTATTAACCTAAAAATTACGTAAGATTAAGATGCCTCTTTCCATAAACTTTGTAGATTGCCTAAAATGACAAACAAAACATGAAGTCATAATCTAAATATCTTGAGAGGATCATATTGGGTAAGAATGAGATTAAAATCATAGAAATGATATTGAATTAGTATTGAAATGAAATGATTTTGCTGTTAATATGATGAAGCATTAACTAAAACTATTTCATCGTCATACATTAATATATATTCAAGAGATTAATGTATACATAAGAAAATTGATTATATAGGAAGCAGATTTAACAGCTACAAAATTATTCATCCGTGATACCTTAATGACATGAGATTGATACCCTAGCAATGATTTTTACTCAAGTAATTAGTTTCCTCAGATTGAGAGTACCTTCAGAATCATAGATTCTGAAGGCACTCCTTGATAATTTTCACAGGAATTATCAAGGTCAAATTGATATCATCTTTTATTAATCTAGAAATAAAAGAAAAAGATAGAAGGTTGTTGGTTGCCAACAAATGGTGATGTACATGGGAGAATGAGTTATCTCTATTCAACTTTTCCCAGGAATTAAGTAAAACATGGTCTACTGTTTTCCCTGAAAAATCAGACAATCTCAATCTGAAACGAATCAGTACTTGATCAAATTAATTTATCATTTCAAACACATTTAGATCCTTTCCAATACCGTTAATAAATGTTTTTGATTCATAGATAAGATGGGTAATATTACTTCATCATAACCAAGTACTCAAAATTTGAAGATAATCAAAATCATCAGTTTAAAGATAAGCCATTTATTTTTCTGAAAATATCCAAAACCTTTTCCATTCATCAAAATTATTCATTCAATTTTCATTCTCTCTCTTTATGTTTTGTTTTGTTTTAAAACAGTTCTATAAATACATCTCATTACTGAGACCTCTTATCTCTTAATCAGAAGAACATGAGACACTACCACAACATGGTTACTATATTTTTGTAATTCCATACTGATGATTCCCATGATCCCGAGTGGACTGACTCATTACTGAGACCTTTTTTCCCAGTTTTATAGAAGTAAAAAATTATAAATGGAACATGTCAAGAAACTTTCGAGATGATGAGTGAGCTTCAAAATATGACTGACAATTCCGATTTGTAAATATTTTTAAATTACAAGGTTCTGAATAAATAACTTACCGACTATCTTTGCTATAATGGAAAGACGAATGATAAGGGATAAATATGATTGCACTTGTATATATTCAAAGTTTTATAACTGATCGGTTTCATATTTAATAAAAATGAGTTAAATGGGTGTACCAAAGATAATATCCTATCATAATTACATTGAATAAATAGACAAATTAGAATCTAACCGCATAAATTTATTTATTTACGAATACCTTCTCCTACAATAAAAAATTTATATATATATTTGTGTTTTTTATAGGGATTTAATGATTTTTTGATTATGATGAAAATAATACCTTCTAAACAATTGGTTGATACTAAAATGACTTTTATAACCAATGGAATTACTTACAAATGAAATGAGTATGACTAAATTAAAATTAACAATCCAATATGTACATTATAGGATACCCAAATTATGGTGAAGATAAACAAACTAAACTAGAAAAAGGGAACTGTTCAAGTATTAACAAAAATAAAGAGAAAATATTTACAAGTTATTGATCTGATTGAAATTAGTGAAAATATTTCTTAAGAATCAATCCATTCACCAAAAAGGTTTTGGACTGACCCTCCAAAGTCTGAAATCTAAAAGTACTCGAGCCCATTTTTTCTTCAACGACATAAGGTCCTTGTTGGTCACTTTTCCTAACTCCCGCGACCTAGGTTCTACGTAGCCCGTCAACCCAACAAACACCCGAGATACTAGCTTGATAGGGAAATCCCTGTTGGCAATGCCCACAAATCATGCATAGTCTCACCTGAGATATCTCTTTGATGGGTAACTGCCAGAACCATGTTTCTGCGATTTGTCGAGGGATTATAGTCCCTTGGCATGCGATCAAGGAGATCGACCAAGCCGTGAGGATGGAGTCATTTACGTCGAATTGTAGTGAACACTGTGCATATATTTCACTAACTATTAATGGCGTGACATAGATTCAGCCTTATTACTTTAAACATAACAGAATATAAAAGTGAGCTAACAAATAGGCACAACATAACAACCACACAACAATGATTGCGCCATAAACATAAACTAATACTTAGAAGCAATGCATAATAACCTATTCATGCATTCAGACTTCTATTGATAGTGCTTCCTTCATTGAATCATGACAGGACTTACATCATAAATATAAACAACATACACAAGCAATCATCAACAGACAGGAGAATTCACGTGGAAACCCATCTTGGAAAAACCACAAGGCACTCTTCATCTGGAATGAGAAATATATGGAGCCTTCAGCCTGCATTTTACTGTATATTTTCCTAGATCTAGCTTTCCACTCACACTCTCTTTTTCTCTCATGCTCTCTGTCTTATTTCTCCTAATCTACTGCTACCATCTATTGATCCGCACACAGCCTGGATCAACTCCTCTTGCCTTTGCACCTCTCTATCAGAGCTTCTCTTCTACCTTTCTCTGTATCCTGCATACTTCCAAGTAGTCTACCACTTGACTCTCCTGACTTCCCTCTACTAACTCTCCTAAGTAAACTAACAGTGGTCTAAAAAAAACCACCACAAAGTAAGCTAACAACAACTACCAATCTAAAAAGTAACAAGCCCCCAAAATCCAACCTAAAAGTAATAGCCAACCATTACCGAACCCTCTAACTATTGAATCCATCCTATTTATACTATTTTACATGACCACGTAGGGTCGACTGCATATAGGCAGTCCGTGAAATTGTCACCATCAGTCGCCCCTCAGGATACAAATGTGGCGATCATGAATTGACACAAGGCACTAATGGCCTTACTTATAACATGTGTTCACTCGTGTGGCATCCGTCAACTTAAGCCGACTTCAGCACCCATGATCACCTTGTCACTTTTGGCCGTTATTCTGCACTTGTACTACTACTTTACCCTGCGACATCTTCCTTCCACGCAGTTTCCCTTTACCACGTAGGTGACATATTTTGCACCTATTCCTTCTTCTACGCAGATTTCTTCTTCTGTGCATTTTCCTTTGTCTGCATATATTTTCTTGTCTACGTGGATTTCTTCTATTCCTGCTGCATGCTTCCTTTTCCTTGTTTGCGCTTGCGTAGTAGACTGACTCTTGCACGTTTCTTCGTTTGCACTTATTTCCTGCGTGCTTTCCCTAGGCCCAACAGGCCCCCAATACTCATATGTGGATTGTCCCAAGTCATGAAGCAATGGATGTAGTAGGTGGTGCAACCTGCACGGATTTTTTTTGTTTTGTTTTGTTTTTTATTTTTATTTTTTTGCGCACCTTTCTCTTGCTTCCTCTCTTGCACATTTTTTCACTTGTGTGTTTTTTTTTGGGCGGTGTTTCCTGCACCGCGGGCTCATCCCATACTTCGAAAAATTTTAGATGATGAAGCTTGGAGTTATTCAATTTCTTCTTCGACCTCATCTAGAGAATATACTTCCATAGGTTTTTATTGTGTGCACTCCAGGTCTTCTTGATGGTTTTCTTCTTGGTCCTCTTCATCTTCCTGTCCCTCTTCGTCTTCCTTTTCCTCTTCTTCTTCCTTTTTCTCTTCTTCTTTTTCCTCCTCTTATATTTCCTCCTCTTGCACATCCTTTGGTGCATATTCTGATGAAAATTGTTCTGCACTTCCAACCTTCTATTGGAATTGGGAAAAAATAGGAGTAAGCCTTTCTATCTCCTGGCAGGATTCTTTTTCCTGCTGCTCCAGTTCATACACTCTGTCAGAGCTAGGGTGTTCCATCGACATATTGGCCATTGCCTATGTGAACACATGGATCCTTTGCTGGATAGGTTGAATTAGCCCTGTCACCCTTTCAACTTTGGCTTGTCTCTTAGCTGTCTCTTGGTTGTGCATGTTTTCCTTCTTGTGTAGGGTTCTTTCCTTATCCTGGAGTTGCTTGAGCTCAATGCCTTTGGCGATTTTCTCCTTTGTTGGCAGCTTCTTAATATTTTCCTTCACCGCTAGTACCTATAGGTCTGCTTGCTGCACCTTCTTGGCAAGCTGTTCCACAGTCTAATCCTCGATGAGTTTCTCCCATACCGCGACAATTGCTTCCACCGCCTCTATGCAGATCTGCTCGGCTTCCCTAAGCCAGACAACAACTTGATTTGGCGATTCTTTCCTTTGTTGCACAACTTCTCGAGGTGTGCTCGGCTACTGGTTGGTATTTAAGTCCTGAACCCATTTCTTTAGATTTGCTTCTAGTTTGGATAACTGCCTCAATTGGTGCACATGTTTTTCCTCGCCTTCTTCTTCATCATCCGACAATTGAGCGACTACCTCCTTTATGTCTTCTTCTAGTGAAGCCTGCCTTTGCACTTGTGCTTCGAGGTCTTCCTGCTGGCACTTAATGACTTGTTTACACACCTTTTCTTTCCTATTTTCCTTGGCTTCCTGATATGCAACTGTATTTTCTTGGCTTTGTGGGCCTTGGTATCTTCACTGGCGGGCCAGAGGAAGCGGGGAGGTCTGCACTAGATGGAGCTTTGGTCACAAACACTTGTGCTTCGACCAGTTGTCCTAGTGGCTAGGTTGCAGGTAACTGTAGCTGGTGGCCTCTTGCCGGTGGTGGGCATGGTAGCCTTTGTGGTGCCTTCAGTTTAGCCCACGTCTTATTCATCTTCTTCTTTGATCGACTGGGTTGAGGGACATAAGGCACTTATACTATCGGGTATGGAAAGGATGGTGAAATAATGGAGTCTTTACTATCACTAAATAGCTCAACAATCATGGGATTCGACTCTAAGGGAGGGTTTTGGTTCACTCAGTTGGCTCAACTCTCTGATTTCTTGGCTTTGTAATGCAATGTAAAGGTTACTATGATAGAGGTGACTGATATTTATAAGTGATCGGGAATCCAGGTGGTGACTGGATGCAATGATGGGCCGTTTGATGGGCACATGGGCTCATCCTTCATCACTTTTAATCGCATGCTTAGTTTCAACTTTTTACTTTTCAGGTCATTTAAGGTTAATATGGTGGACGGGACCAAAACACATGCTGTCATTATCCTCAGACTTTCCAAATTAATGCTACTGAGCTGTCACGAGCGCCAAATCTTTTTTTTTCGAATTCACATGCATTTAATGGTCCATAGATGCCTGCCAGTTTCCTTCTATTGAACACCAGTTGTCTCTTAGCAGACCTTTCATCAGGTTTACAGTCTGCCATTCCTAAGCACAACTTTCTTTTTCCATGCTAGTTTGCACTGGAGATGTTGCTTTTGTTGCCTTCCCCTCTTTAGATCCTTTTTTTTTGCTGCACGTCTTAGCCTTATGGGGCCGTGCCATAGTCATCATAGTATGGTTTTAATCAAATACCATTGATCATACCAGCAACTGGTGTTCCATATAGCTTAAATTTATTGATCTTTAACGGCTTGATGAACTGATCACTGGAATTTCCACTTCCTTCTACTGCGCGCGATCCTTCCGACTCTAGGATATTGATGTTATTCGGATCATCCTATGGGTCTCCGGAGAGGTTATAACAGGTCATCCAGTGTTGAATGGTCTCACAACATGGGTGGAAATGCACAGTGCAAGGTTGAGAATATGCAACCTCCAGTGGGATCTTAGCGAATTTCTTCTCCATAATAGTCGTCGGCATAATATCAACTATTGGTTGCTAGTTTGCAAACTGGAATGTGCAAGTGAAATTATGCACAACCTTTTCCCATTGCCTTGTTTCTTAGCATAGCTCCATAGATGCGTACCAGCCTTTGGGTTCCATTTTGAGAGTATGGATGAAGTGGTGAACCCACTCTTGGTGTGGGTAGTTCAAGAACGTTGTGGAACACTCCTCCAAGTGTTCAACAGGGTCTGATAACCCTGTATACCTTTGTGTTACAGTTGTGACCTCGTCTCTGAACCTTACTTCCAGTAGCCGTATGCACTGCGGCCATTCAGTTATAGAGCTTTTGTGCATACCCCAATATTGTGTGGGTGTATCTTTTAGCGCAAATTTCAGTGCACATAGTCGCTGCGGCTCTATTACTGATTCTTCAAAATCAGTCAAGAACGTTTCCAAGTTAGGCAGTAGCCACGACTGAGTTCCCACTTGTTGGACATACTTAGTTATCCTGGCACATCTCCTCATAGAGACTTCATGTAATCGGTTTTGCTAGTTCTCAAGGGCCTCTCCTGAGTGTGATGTACATGAAATCGTGCATCTTCAGCTCAGGTTACCATCCAAAGTAGGATAAATGTAATCTTCCTTAAGGGAAGTGACATTATAGATGTTATCAAGGTGATCACCTTGCCCTACATTGAACACCAATTCAACGTATCTCTTCCATTCAAGTGGATCGAGGGGTGCAACTACCCTCATCTCATCATTTTCAAATGATAGGATCCTTCTTTTGAAGTTTATAATGGTTTGATTTCCCATCTCCCAATCGATCCCCAGCAGTGCAGGATATGGGTTAGTATCATCTACTATATTGATGACCTCTAAGTCTACAAAAGTGTGCAATCCTTCAATATCTACTTGGACCTAACTCAATCTACCAATGGGCAGGACCTTTTCGTGATTATAAAGCCTTAATTGAATTGGGGACCATTCTAGGGGTGGCTTTCCCATTATTTCCCACGTCTGGCACGTTAAAATGTTAGCATTGGATCCTGGGTCGAGGATGATATAGTCCATGTCATAATCATCAATTTGCAAAGATATCCTGAGTTCGCGTCCTGTTTTGAACTTTGTCTTAACAATGTTAACCTTCTTTGCTGGCTGGTCTTCCTTCGAAAGCATTTCTATAAGCGCTTCCAACTCTGCAAGTTCATCATTGTCTTGTATTAGCACCAAACAACTTGACAAGAATGGTTTGATCTTACTAACCTTATTTGCACTCTTGCTTGCAGTCTGTTGTTTGAATATCTTCTGGAATCTCTTAGGCATATCTTTCACTTGGATTGAGGTGGATGGCTGCTCTGTTTTGAAAAAATTTAGGTGTACATCCATGAATATGCGCTTTTGCTTTTGAACATCAAGCAATGCTTTCTTTTGCATGACAGGCCTTACTTGCAGTTGTGTTTGCGCTGTAGGATCTGTCTGTGTAGCTTGATTTGCACCTGTCACAGCATCTCCCCTGGTTACCACAGCTGCACTTGGTTCTCATGGTTTTGAGACTATCATCTGTATGTTGGCATTAGCATTCGGGTTGGGAGGATTTGACGTAGGATTTGGGGTTGGGTTAGCTGCTCCAACCGTCCTGGCTTTCCATCTAGCAATAAGTTGTGGGCATTGCTTCACATTGTGATCTTGTTTGCAATATGAGCAAGTCTTCATAGGAGCAAGTCTTCATAGGTTTAGTGCAGTCTCTAGAAAAGTGTCCCTACACTCCAAAATTGTAGCATACCACTAACCCTCTCCCTCGGACAAATCCTCGTCCTCCTCGACCCCTATAATTTCCACCCCCCCTCAATTAAGGTTGTGGTAGTTGCGGCAGGTATTGTGGTTGTTGATACTATTGTTGATATGGGTTGTACGGGGTTGCATTCTGAAACTATGGTGCCATCTAAAACTGCTGTGCAGGCTGAAACTAAGGCGCATCCTAAAACTAAGGTGCAGCCTAGAACTTAGGTGCATCTTGGAACTGTGCTTGTGCCTGTTAAATATTTATTTGCTCCTCAGTCTTCATTAGATATGCATCTACCATTTTCTCTCTCATAAGTTGGTAGGCCCTACAATATTTTTCATCATGGCCTACAGACCTACAAAATTTATAGTACAAACTAGCTGGGGTACATATCATCTTCTATAGGAACATGCAATCTATGTTACGGTGTCCTCTCATCTAGCATATGTTGTACCGGGGCAGCCCCTGGGTACTCAATGGGTTTGGCACACCGGATGAGATGTAGTTCATGTAAGTCAGACAATCAAATTTGGTATGTCCATTGGTTCGACATTGTGTACACCAGAGGTCTTCCTGCACCTCTTTCCCTCCTTTTATGTCATGGAGTTGAATTTTCATATTAGCCAATTGTGATTGAATCTGTATTATTCCTATGGTGCCATCTCCAACAGGTGAAGCCTCGAGCTTCATTTCCAATTCCAGTGCCTCCGTCTGCTTTGCAATCTTTTGCTACATGAGTGGTCCCCTAATGTGTGGTAGTAGCGCAGTAATAAACCACTCTTTATGCTACATGTCCGACATCAAGAAGATTACTTTGGCCATCAACATTTTGAACCGCTAATCAAAGTCCCATACTGTCTCTTCCAGATCCTGCTTGATCTCCTTGATCTTGGTTATACATTAGGACTCAAATTGTGGCTTTCTGAATTTCGAGATCATTGCACGTCGAATATTCTCAAGAGTCCTCTACGGCTTCCCCAGTGGTACTACATAGTACTTCATGTACCAATCCAGTGCGCAGCCCCACAGAGTCGTAATCATTTGATCTTTTCGGATTTCATCATTGTTAATGAGGCAGACCGTCCATACTGCCTCGCAGAGGAACCAGTGTTGTTCTGGATCCTTTGTTCCATTCCCATTAAATGTGTGTAGTCTAACGTTTGTTCCCACCTTTAGGGTGGCACTAGGGTTGTTCACTAGGTTTTGAGTATTTGCTGGATTTATTGGGATTGTTGATGGGATTCCTTGCACACCAGTCTAGACACTAGGACTACTAGTGTTCACACGCAGTTTAGGTGAGGAAATTATAGGTATCATTTTAGGGGATCTTCTTGGAATGTCGTAGTCATGTCCTATCCTTAGCATCTTTGTATACTCTTCCAATTCTTCTCTCTTAGAAATCAAACTATACTCCTCCTCTTCTTCGCAGGACCCTTCATATAGGTGTGACTCACATCCATATTCACCTTCCCTGGGCAGGCTATAAGCCCTCCTGCCTCTTGCTACCTTCCTCCTTTTTCTTGACCAGAACCTCCTTCTGCTTCTCAAGAATCCAGTGTCCAACTCGTCTTTTGAGCTCTCTGGGAAAATTTCTTCTTACTACCTTCCTCTAACACCCCGGTTTTGACCCTGTTTGCATTAGTGTATGTGATGTATATATTGTAATGAATTGTGGTGTGGAGCTAAAGGAAAAAGCCCCACCATCGATTCGGTTGTGTTATGTTCGGTGAACGGAATCATTGCCGATGGTATATCATGGTATACGACACATATTAAGTGGCTCATCATGTAAATGTGCATTTTAATTAAATGAACCCAACCAGCTATGTTCACTGCAACTACATTGAAAAGGGCATGATTATCCCAAGGGTAAGGGGGGATTGTTAAATTTAGAACCTATGGGGAAAATCCATGTGTCAGCCACCCATTGAAGAACCCTAATTTTGGTTGAGGGAAGTTATTCTGTTGGGTAGTGGGGGGGTGGCAGGATTTCCCCCATGCACACTCCACCAGCTGAGTCATCCATTCACGTGGACAAGGAAAAAAGCAGGGGACGTTTTTCCACTCTCCGATTCTCTGCATCATTTTTGGTTCACCTCCTCATGCACATGCTTCGGTGTCATTTGCATCTAGGTAGTGAGCTGAGGAATGGGTTCTTACCAATTTCAACCACGATTTCATGTACAAAGCCATTCACGCCCAAGAGATGGTGGGTATGTGTGTTTTTCCCCTACCGATTTGAGATGGGCATTTCTCCTTACGGATTTGTAGTTTGCTTACATGTTTTTCCCTCTCTCCCACCGATTTCCGGTCGATAGTTTTGTTCTTTCTTCCATTCATGTAGAGAATCAATTTTCCCTTGATATGGTCAGACTGTGTATTGCCCCATCCTTCCTTTGGAGATCGTGGCTATGTTTTCCCCATTGATCCCTGGCTGTAGTCTCCTCCATGTCTGGATTGACTGTGTCTTCCCCTTTTTATGGTGGTATTGGTTGCAGATTGATGGGAGTACCCACATTTTGGGTTGGCTGTGTTTTCCCTTGTGATTTGGATTGCTGTAGGTTGCTAAGGAATCGTTTTGGCAATGATAGGTCCAAGAACGATTCAGGGATTTGTCTCCCCCTGTTCAAGCTGTGAAGTGCTTGTTTGCTGCATGCATGCAGTATTTTGTCCTTGAACTGCATTGGAGTGGTGAATGAGGGCCTGACGTGCTGGATAAACCTGGTGAATTTGAGAACCACACAGACAGAGCTAGAGGGTTTTCTTTCTTCTCCACAACCCCTAAATAGCATTGGAAGGGAGGTTAGGGCCTGAGGGGCTGCATAGCAGAGAAAGGATTGATTCCTTGTGTTGGGTGTGTGTGGGTGTCCTAGAAGTTAGCACTGGAAGGGAGGTTAGGGCCTGAGGGGCTGCATAGCAGAGAAAGGATTGATTCCTTGTGTTGGGTGTGTGTGGGTGTCCTAGAAGTTAGGCTAGTTCTGGTGTAGGGTCCTACTGTGTTGGCTTGGCCGAACTATGTATCCTTGTTGTGTTGTTATCCTTGGCTATGTGTAAGCGTGCTAGTTCCTTATTCGTTGGGAAATCATGCCCAACTTGGGGGTGGCCGCGTTGCTGAGAGATTAAGGAGCACGTTGGCCTTTGTTTGGGTGGAACGTTGTAGCAACGTAGCTGGTTGCGGGACAGTTCTCATTAGATAAGTATTATTGACTAATCTGTTTTGCAATTGTAATTACTGTTAATGAATTATGATAATGGACATGTTGAATGCTGAATGGTATATGAATGAATGTTGTTTTGCTTCCGCTACGTATATGAAAAATTATGCATCTTAGTTTGTAGTATGTTTCATTTTTTTAAGTATCTTGCTTCAGCATCATAGGTATGTTAAACTTCATGGGGCTAGATGCCTAGATGTTTGGTGTATAGTAGCATCCTCTTCGTCAGTCGGAGGGTTGGGGACGTTATAGTATGGTATCAGAGCTCACGTTACAGCATGGGCCTGAATGGGCCATGAAATATAAGATAGCAGAGGCAGGTTTCCTTCTACCCAGTAGAGATCAGAAGTTTATGACAGGAAATTCACAAAAAATTTGCTTACGTGCCTGAACCGTCAGCTCATCGGAAGACTAAGTGGAAAGCTTCTCCGATGCAGTGGATGGATTAGTCTAACAACCATCTAAAAGAGGCCATCGGTGATCGATGGAGTTTAGTTGTTCGGATCGCCGGTCATTAGATGAAGGAAACGCCGATACGAAGACAGGAAAAAGGTGAGAACATCGAGGGTGAAGGAGGAATTTTCACCGAAATTCTCTTAAGTATTAAAGTCGTCGACGAAATTTAGTTCTTTGGGGAGCTGATGTGACAGCATGAAGAAGAAAATTTTCAAAAAATATTGTCTAAGTAATGAGTCCATCGGCGGTCGGTGGAAGTTATTTGATGAGACCACCGATCGAAAAAAGTTCAATGATGATGAACCGTAGTTGTAGCCGCCTAAGAGACTAATCGTCTGATGAAATAACGAGTCTGATCGTTCACAAATAGAAGATGACAGTGCCGATACGTCGACGAAAAATAGGTGATAAAAGTGCCGATACGTCGGTGGAGATTCCTTGGAGACTGCGGAAACGACAGAGAAAATTAGAGAATGAAGGTGCCGATGCGGACGAGGGAGAAGAAAATTTTCAAAAATTTGTCTAAGTGTTGGACCCATCGATGATCGGTGGAAGATAGTTGATTTCATCGCCGATGGGTAGGGGTTAGTCCTCCCAATGGCCAATGGGGTATTAAGGTCGGTGGAAATAGCAGTGGGATTAGCCCCCATAGTTGCATTTGCCTAGTTAAATACCCACCTGATGCCATAGAGACTAGTCGCTCTGACCGTCGACAAAGTCATGAACCGCGAAATATGCAGAAGGTCTGTCGGTCACTGTTGCAGAAAACCTTGACGACTAGTCATACGATGCATAGAGAACCCGACCGCCGATGCAGTGATTAGTCTATTTTATCACCGATAAAGTTCAGAATGATAGATGACTATGGACCCGAAACAACAAAAAACGTTAGCTATTTGACTGTTGAGGGATCGCCTTTGGAATCACCAATAAAGTCCTAAAGCATAGGTGAACAGACTGCTGATACCGTAGAAGAGTTAATTGTATGGCCGTCGATGAGTTGTTTAGCTCGTGGAATCCATAGATGGTTTACTGCCCACTGTTGTGGCCACCTAGAGAGCTATCCACTTGATGATTAGTGGTTCCGACCGTCGCTGAATCATTAAAGAGTTAGTTTCCTTGCCGATACTGCATGTTGTGGTGTTAACGGTTCCATTTGCTGACGCAGCAGAAAGAATTGTTGTTTGAATCACCGATACGACGGAGAAGACTAGTCCACTAAGGATCCGAAATGTCGAAAACTTAGTTGGGAAGAGACCCGATAGGGAGAAAGAAAAATTGGGGTTTTGAGTGGATTTTTCAAGCATCTTTCACCTATTTTTAGTGGAATTTTCAGTAATTACAACTAGAACACCTTTTGCAGTGAATTTCTGATTGGGTTCTTAGCAGTTTCAGGACTGAAAAGGAAGAAAACCCTAGGTGGCTGGAGTTCGCATTTCAGACCCAAAATTCAGTGGTGTGTTTTGCCATCATTTTTGAAATGATGTGGTTTTCACACCCGAGGTCAGAATGAAGCATGTGGATAGGCGTTGGAAATATTATCTAGTAGGGAACAAGGGAGAGTCACCAGAATTCGAGTGTGGAGCAGCAAAGTGCTAAGGGATTTCTTGAAAGAGAAATGTGCTGCTGCCAGTATGGAAAAATCTAGAAATTGCATGCCTAGAGGTAACAAGACCCTGAAGTCAAACCAACTGTTGTGTGGAAGAGGAGTTCCATGCAAAGATGAGGGACTTGAAAAGGGAAATTTCCTTAAACCCTATCTTGCTAATTATAATTACATTTTATAAGTTTTGTACATAAAATGTATGAGTATATGCCTTGCATGCATAGGATATTACATGTTGGTAAGAATAGTGAGAATTATACATTTATAATGAACCGCTAATGATAGTTATTGAATTGGTGATGGAATTAGTGGGAAAACCAACGACACCATGGACATGGCTGAATATGTTGCTGATGCTGACGAATGTGACCAGCAACCCTATGGAGAAAGGGATAAGGCAACAAGTCCATAATCAAAAGTTGGTGAGCAAATTCTGCAATCTCCTACAAAGGACCAACCAAACTGGTAATGTCAAGGGTGTAAGTAGGAACCATGAAGGTAAGGGTTTGATTATGACAAATTGCATGGAGTGGTAAAGGTAAGAGATCTCATACCATGTGGGTATTTGAAATTTATACTACATTCATACAGGAATGTATCATGCTTGTATATGTTGTTATGAGCTTAGTAGCCCAAAGAAAGTAAGCACTAATGATCTTGATTATAGTAATGCATCCTATATGAAGTAGTCATGGATAGGCCATGCATGGTATGTTTGAATGCATAGTATTCTTGAATCAATGCAAGATAGCATTGAGTGGGTATGCATTAAAATATTTTATAAATCTTGTAGTTATGCATTGAATGGATGCATATGAAAAGTATGAGTAAATGTTGTAGATATGCATACATAAGTATGGGTGAAAATGTTGCGATGCAATGCATGAATGCATAGAGATAGTGCATAAGTTATTATGAATAACTAATGGCTGAAATGATGAATTGATGACAAATATGGAACCATTTCAAGAGCTGTTATGAATGCAAGATAGTAAGTACATGAAGAGGGTAGTCATGATCAATTGGCTACCGGAAATGCTCTATGGAAGGGAAAGGTGGTACAATGATACGCTTGTGAAGTAAGGAGTATCTAAACAATTCATTTAAATTGCATAAATGATGTGACTGTACCTTGTAATTTTGGTATGATAATGATTGCGTGGAGTAAATAAGTTTTGGTAGTATTGATATGCTAACAGTTGGAAGTATTTGAATTTTATAATTCTGAAAATGCTTCAGTGATTGTTGCAGCAATGGAAAAAGTTATATGCATCAAGACTACTAGGTGTTTGGCTGATTGAAGTTCAGATTTCAGGTAGATTGTTGGAGCATGGAAATGTGGGTAAGACCATGACAAAGGCTGGAATCTACCATGGGAAAGAGCCAAAGCTCATGAGGAGAGTCTCATGGCTGTGAAAATAGTTTGTATGCTGAATGAATTGTCAATTTGTAAATTTCAGATTTGAGAAATTGTTGACAACTACTAATCACTATTGGCTTGCATAGAATTGTGTTAGGAGGATGCATTGTAAGTGGGTGTTCATGTTATGGTTATGATGTTTTAAGCTCTTGTTTTAGAGACAAAAACTGAGGAGAATAAACCAAACATGTGAATCTATTCAATGTTTGAATATAGGTATCGTTGGGAACAAGGAATGTGAGAGCATCCCAGGTGTGCATAGGACATGTGACTGTCCTGAAGAGCTCAGAATGAGGAGTAATGAAAAAGGTGCTAGTGAGACTATGAAGGTACTAGCAGCCGAGACAAACCATGTGGGGAGGCTCCATGGTTGAGAGGTTTGAAATAGACCGGAGACACTAAGTGTCATGACCAAGAAGGATTGGTCCAGCATTCATGGTGAAGTGAAAGAGGCCGAGAGCATAAAAAGCCACAACGATGGTGTGGGTTCCAGGATGGAACAAAACAAAGAGGGGAAAAACTCTTGCTGCTCTCTCTTGCCTTTTTGATTATGTATACTTATGCATTGTGAAAACAAAGGATTGTTGAATGCATGTATGATTGAAAATAGAATGTGTGTATTTGCTTAAAGTGAATTGTGAATGCTGGAATAGTTAATTCCCTGCCCAAGAATGGATATGAATGAGCTCATGTGCCTATTGGGAAGGCATGAAAAATATGAAAGTCTCCTTGATGAGACTTGGACTGTCATGCCAATTTGGTAATTAATTGACTGATATTAATGCCTATATTATGCTTGGTCTGACAGAATTACAATGGTGCATTTCACAGGTGATAAAAGTGAAATCCAGTGGTGCACATTGATCATGGCAACAGACCAAAAGCTGCTAGAATTGGCTGGAAGTCTCCTTCAAATGATTTCCAGGACCTAAGAGAATCTTGGAGAGATGCTCAAGATACAAAAAAGGCAGAATGAGATGAACCACCAGATTTTGCAAGACTTTGTTGGTTTGCAAAAGGAGGTAGAAATTCTTATGGGGGAAATCCGTAAAGGCAAGGAAAGTGAATCAAAGATGAGACATTCATCCAAGAAATTCATTAAGAAACGTTCCAGGCATGAAGACTAAAGGGAAATTGAGTAGGTAAAGATGAAGCAGCCAATGAAATATTGGAGATGCGGAGGACATCATTTACACCGGGACTGCCTAGCGAGGGAACATAAAGAGGGTAACATCCAAAAAGTTCCTCGACTTGGGGATGAGACGAAAGTTGAGAGCCAACAGGAGTATCTCATGGAAGCCGAGGGGCTTGGTCCTAAAAGTTCAAAGTAAATAATTGAACATGGGACATGTCTGCAAAATTTTGAAATTTTGGATATGTATTCCTCTGTATTGGAACACCGAGGATGTTGTTATTCCAAGGGGGAGGGGATTGTAACACCTTGGTTTTGACCTTGTTTGTATTAATGTATGTGATGTATATATTGTAATGAATCATGGTGTGGAGCTAGAGGCAAAAGCCCCACCATCGATTCGGTTGTGTTATGTTCGGTGAATGGAATCATTGCCGATGGTATATCATGGTATATGACACATATTAAGTGGGTCATCATGTAAATGTGCATTTTAATTAAATGAACCCAACCAACTATGTTCACTGCAACTACATTGAAAAAGGAATGATTATCCCAAGGGTAAGGGGGGATGGTTAAACCTAGAACCTATGGGGAAAAGCCATGTGTCAGCCACCCATTGAAGAACCCTGATTTTGGTTGAGGGAAGTTATTCTATTAGGTAGTGGGGGGGTGGCAGGCTTGCCCCCATGCATGCTCCAACAGCTGAGTCGTCCATTCACATGGACAAGGAAAATAGCTGGGGACGTTTTTCCACTCTCCCATTCTCTGCATCATTTTCAGTTCACCTCCTCACGCATAGGCTTCGGTGTCATTTGGATCCATGCAGCGAGCTGACAAATGGATTCTTTCCACTATCAACCACGATTTCATGTACAGAGCCATTCACACCTGGGAGATGGTGGGTATGTGTGTTTTTCCCCTATTGATTTGTGATGGGCATTTCTCCTTATGTATTTGGAATCTGCTTACATGTTTTTCCCTCTCTCCCACCAATTTCCAGTTGATATTTCTGTTCTTTCTTCCATTCACACAGAGAATCTATTTTCCCTTGGTATGGTCGGACTGTGTATTGCCCCATCCTTCCTTTGGAGATCGTGGTTGTGTTTTCCCCATTGATCCCTGGATGTAGTATCCTCCATGTCTGGATTGATTGTGTCTTCCCCTTTTTATGGTGGTATCGGCTGTAGATTGACGGTAGTACCCACATTTTGGGTTGGCTGCATTTTGCCTTGTGATTTGGGATGCTGTAGGTTGCTAAGGAATCATTTTGGCCACGACAGGGCCAAGAACGATTCAAGGTTTTGTCTTCCCCTGTTCAAGCTGTGAAGTGCTTGTTTGCTGCATGCACATAGTAGTTTGTCCTCGGACTGCATTGGAGTGGTGAATGAGGGCTTGATGTGTTGGATAAACCTGGTGAGTTTGAGAACCACACATATAGAGCTAGAGGGCTGGATTTCTTCTCCAAAACCCCTGAATAGCACTAGAAGGGAGGTTAGGGCTTGAGGGACTGTGTAGTAGAGAAAGGACTGATTACTTGTGTTGGGTGTGTGTGGGTGTCCTAGAAGTTAGGCTAGTTCTGGTGTAGGGTCCTACTGTGTTGGCTTGGTTGAACTATGTGTCCTTGTTTTGTTGTTATCCTTGGCTATGTGTAAGCCTGCTAGTTCCTTATTCCTTGGGAAATCATGCCCGGCTCGGGGGTGACCCCGTTGCTGAGAGATTAAGGAGCACGCTGGCCTATGGTTGGGTGGAACGTTGTAGCGACGTAGCTGGTTGTGGGATAGTTCTCATCAGATAAGTATTCTTGACTAATCTGTTTTGCAATCGTAATTACTGTTAATGAATTATGATGATGGACATGTTGAATGCTGAATGGTATATGAATGAATGTTGTTTTGCTTCCGCTATGTATATGAACAATTATGCATCTTAGTATGTAGTATGTTTCATGTTTTTAAGTATCTTGCTTCAGCATCATAGGTATGTTAAATTTCATGGGGCTAGATGCCTAGATGTTTGGTGTATAGTAGCGTCCTCTTCGCCAGTCGAAGGGTCGGGGATGTTACACTTCCATATTACTCCTAAAGTTTACACAACATATCCCCTTCATGGACTGGGTGACTCAATCGCTAAGTTGTAAAATACCCTTTTCATAAAGGAGCATTTTAATCCATAAATTTACAGACATAAGGTACCTTCCCCGAGGTACTTGGAAAAAATGTCTCTCTACCTCGCTATACGAGGTTATTGCTTCAACAATGAAATCAGTAACATATCCTTCTAATATGCTACTAATCCAAAAATCAACAGCTCTAGAAATAGAGTTACTTACTTGCACTACTTCTTGTGTCAACAAGTCGGTCCATTCAACTACTCCTTCTCGCTGGAATTGAGTTTGCCGTGACGCTAACTCCGACAACCATTCTTGCAATACAATTGGGAATTTTGTGAAACAAATTTCATGGATATTCGAATATAGATATCACTGTAACCAGTTTTTAGGGCTCAGCTGTGAACCCTCGCTTTCCTTCTGCACGAATATCAACATCTTCGACTCCATCCATTCCTTGACTTCACTCTTATTCGAGTGCCACAACATTTCCCTCGTATTGATCAATAGGTCTTGTCAACAAAACCATTTGTTGGCCACTTTTCCTTACTTGCATGACCCAAGTTCTGCGCAGCCCGTGTGACCCAACAAACACTTGAGATACCGGCCTAACAGGGCAAGCCATCGGCAATGCTCGCAAAGTAGGTGCAATCTCACCCAAGATATCTCTTCGATGGGTAACCGCCGGAACCATGTTTTCACAGTTTGTCGAGGGACTATAGTCCCTTGGTGCACAACCAAGGAGCTTGACCAGGTCACGAGGATGGAGTCATTTACGCTGAACTATAGCGCACACCGCCCATATATTTCACTAGCTACTAACGATGCGACAAAAATTTGGCCTTAGTACTTTAAACATAAGGGAATATTAAAGAAACCTAACAAACAAACACAACATAACAATCGTGTAACAATGATTGCGCCGAAACATAAACTAATACTCAGAAGCAACGCATAATAACCTATTCATGCATTCAAACTTCTATTGATAGTGCAACATTCATTCAATCATGACAGGAGTTGCATCATAAATATAAACAACATACACAGGCAATCATCAACACATAGGAAAATTCATGTGGAAACTCATCCGGGAAAAACCACAAGGCGCTCTTCATCTGGCATGAGAAATATATGACGCCTTCAGTCTGCATTTGACTGTAGACTATCGTAGATCTAGATTTCCACTCATACTCTTTTTTTCTCTCATGCTCTCTGTCTTATTTCTCCTAATCTA
The DNA here is from genome assembly GCA_001517045.1 of Pseudotsuga menziesii. Classification (NCBI taxonomy): domain Eukaryota; kingdom Viridiplantae; phylum Streptophyta; class Pinopsida; order Pinales; family Pinaceae; genus Pseudotsuga; species Pseudotsuga menziesii. The sequence goes on along the minus strand of LPNX010284394.1, from coordinate 47,670 downwards.
CTACTACCATCTACTGATATGCACACGTCCTGGATCAACTCCTCTCGCCTCTGCACCTCTCTAGCAGAGCTTCTCTTCTACCTCTAACTGCATCCTGTAGACTTCTGACTAGTATACCACTTATATATCTCGACTTCCCTCTACTAACTTGCCTAAGGAAACTAATAGTGGTCTAAAAATAACCACCACAGAGTAAGCTAACAAAAACTACCAATCTAAAAAGCAACAAGCCCCCAAAAGCCAACCTAAAAGTAATAGCCAATCATTACCGAACCCTCTAACTATTGAATCCCTCCTATTCATATTATTTTACATGACCACGCAGGGTCGAATGCATACAGGTAGTTCGTTAAATGTCACCATCAGTCACCCCTTAGGCTACAACTGTGGTGATCATGACTTGACACGAGGCACTAATGGCCTTACTTATAGCATGCGTTCACTCATGTGGCATCCACCGACTTCAGCCGACTTTAGTACCCATCATTTTCCTGTTGCTTTCGACCATTATTTTGCACTTGTGCTACTGCTTTACCCTGCGGAATCTTCCTTCCATGCACTTTCCCTTTACTATGCAGGTGACATCTTTTGCGCCTATTCCTTCTTCTGCGTAGATTTCTTCTTCCGTGTAGTTTCCTTTGTCTGCGCATATTTCCTTGTCTGCGTGGAATTCTTCTATTCCTACCACGTGCTTCCTTTTCCTTTTTTTGCTTGCACAGTGGACTAACTCTTGCGTGTTTCTTCGTTTGCACTTATTTCCTGCGCACTTTCCCCAGGCCCAACCGTCATAGCTAGAGATGCTGAAATTTAGTTTGCTCAACATTATTCTCATGCGCTTTATCCCATTTTAAAACTAGATCTCCAACTTGCAAATATAATATGACAGTCATTGGGGATTGATCAAACCAATATTTTATGATCTGTTGGTGTTTCACCAAATGTTGTTTGGTTTTCTCCCTACCTTCTTCAGTTTAATCAAAGTATTAATTCTTTTCTCCATAATGAAACAGTTTACTTGCTAAACAGATTGTGCCAACTATAGAGATGGTAAGAAAAGACTAGGAGGAAAAATGGATTCAGTACCATAAACTAGAAATAAAGGTGATCTTACTATGGAATATTTTGGAGTTACCATGTCTTCCCATAGTGCATTATGTAAGGCAATATGCCAATTTCGGTGGTGTGTGTCAATAGTTCTTTTCATATTTTTTAACAAATTCTTGTTGGTGGACTTAGCTAAGCCATTATCCTAAGGGTAGTAACATGCAACATATCTAACTATGATACCCTTCTCTAAATAAAATTATGTTATCTCAACATAAGAAAATTAAGAAGCATTATCAAAGACTAAAGAATCAGGTACACCAAACCTAGAAATAATAGAAAATTATAGAAAAATGACAACCTTATAGGTGTTAAGTACATGTAACAGTGTTGTTTTTGTCCATTGGGTAAAATAATTGATGGTTATTATAATATATTTATGCTTCTTAAATGAGGGTGTATTGATTGGTCCAGCTATATCCAAACCCCATTGCTAAAACAATCTTTCGACTGAAACTGGTTGCAGTGGGAAAGGAGTTTTTTTTAACTCTCCCAACAACCATTTGACAGTCTAGGAATTTTCTTACATATGCATAGGAATCTCTAAAAAAGGTAGGCCAGTAGTATCCATCCCTAAGTATTTTATGTGTAGTGGTTTCACCTACGAAATGACCACCAACAGCGCTATAGTGTAACTCTTTTAAGACTGTTTCAGTCTCGTCTTACTTAAGACAATGAAGGAATATACCATCTGATTTTTTTTAACAAAATGCTATTTATGAGCTGATAAGGAGATGATTTTAATCTGTGTGCTCTTCATTTTTAAGGTTCAAGGTTATCTACAGCACTCCCTATTTCCAAAAAAATTCTTATGTCTGAATACCAAGAATCTTAAGGAGGAGGGTAAAAATAAATTTCCCTTTTCATTAGAGATTCATCTATATTCAAATCAGAATTATATACTAGCAAGTGGGATGATTCAACAACAAGTTTAAAAATACCCTTCCCCTTAACTAGCATGGAAGGTTTGATTTAAGATCATATTCTTGAAGGGTTGTCATCTAAGGATACCTTTTATCACCCAACTCTTTTTGTACTAAAAGATTTCTCACAACATGGTAAGGAACAATGACCTTAGTTCTAGACTTCAGGAGGTAAGGGAGAAAGTGTTTAACTACTTTAAATACAAAAAACACTTATTTACCGAATTCATGATAATTTAATTATGCCCCTTTAAAATTGGAACTCATGAATGATATCGAGACTTCATTGTTCTACTGGTTTCATTGAGTCAGAACAACAACATATGAGATATCTGAGTCAAATGTATAAACTATGAAATATTTGTTAAAATCAGGACTTAAAAGAGTAGGAGATTCATATATTTCTTTGATAATTTTTTTAAATGTCTCCTTTTTGTTATTTCCCCAACTAAAATTAACATCATTTTTAATCATGTTTTGCAAAGGACAAGAAATTTCAGAAAAAACTCAAGATAAATCTTTGGACGAAATTAATTTTTCCTAAGAATGAATGCATTTCCTTCTTGTTTGAGGGATAAGTGATATTAGATAATGATTGGGTTCTCTCAAGGTCAATCATAATTCCATCTTTAGAAACTACAAAACCTAACATAATCCCTTGGATCACAACAAATATTGTCTTCTTAGGGTTGGGTGATATCCCAAATTTATGATAGCGTTCAAAAACTTTTCTAAGATGAATAATATGGCTAGATCGATGTCTCAAGTAGACTGTAACATCATAGATATATACAACTACATCATGGTTAATGAGACACCTAAAATCTATGTCCATAGATCGTTGGAAAGTAGCCCCAACATTGATCAAGCTGAAAGGCATCTTTTTATATGCATAAGTTCCCCATGAGGTTCTGAATGTAGTTTTCAACTGTTCATTAGGAGGAACTAAAATTTGATTATAACATGAGAAACCATTAAATGATGACAACATCTTAGAACCATAAACCTTTTGGAGAATTTTCTCCATAAGTGGATCTGGGAAATTATCTTTTTTCGATAACCTGTTAAGGTTCCAAAAATCGACACAGAGTCAAATATCACCATTTTTGTTCTAAACCGGGACCAAGTTAGCCACCCATTGAGTGCAATGATCTGGAAAATTTATTTTAGCTGCCATCAGTTTATTTATCTCCTTTTTAACTATTGGTTCAAGTGTCGGGTGCATATTTCAGAGTTTTTGTTGAAAAGGTTTCAAATCTTGCTTCATTGGGATTAGATGCTGCATGATTTGTGGATTAAAGGTTCTAATATCATCATAGGTCCATGCAAAGACATCCTTATATTCTTTAAACATTTTTATGAAAGATGATTTTCTAATGGAGTACAATCTATTCCTAGGTTAACATTCTGAGGATTAGAATCTGTCCCTAAATTAATAGTTTCATACTTCAAGCATGGGCTGTTTCAATTTGGAACAACTTTAAACTTATCCTGAATATCATAAAAAATTTCTAATCTTAAAAAGAGAGTAGGGATAAATTTTACCGTATTAAAATATTTCTATATTGAGAAATATGGGTTTATTACTGAAAAGTTATGCAAGTCTTCATCATGTGTGATTTCATCAATAGAAAAATCTTTGAAGGTACCTTCATTCATCAAGAAATTTAAAACCTGTACATCATCATCAAAGACACGCCAATTAGTGATGTTATTCGGGATTGATGGCCTAAATATTAACTCAATTGAAAAGGTATTCGAAGAAAAATATTCATATGTAATTAACTTAGAAGCTACATTCACTAATAAATCAGCTTCTTGATTTTGAAATATTGGGATGGAATTTATATTAAAAGCTTCAAATTCAGAAATAATATTCCATACCTCTTTTTGGTAATCTCTGAGATGTCCAAAAACACAATGAATTGAATTGCGTACACGGCGGACAATGATTTCAGAATCACCATAGACTACCAATACTTTAACATTCAAGTCTAAATATTTCTTTGAACCTTGAATAAGAACCTCGTATTCTTCCATATTGTTAGTACAACTAAATTCTAACCTGCATGCTATACATGTTTTATTTCCCCGTGGATCAATCAGAAGACAACTTGCTACGGATACTTCCTTAGATTTTGATCCATCGAAATATAATTTCCATGGTAAATTATTTACAACTACTTTTACTATCAATAATATGTACAAATTGCTGATTATCTACAATATTTACATCATTTTGAGATGTGGAACCGGGATGAATATACGTAAAATTAGAAATTTCAGATTGCTGCTGTATACCTGTAAATGGAGAAATTTCAGCCTTAAAATTTTCAAAATCAATTTCATAAGTGTATTTTGTCTTAATAGGATTAGAAAACAATAATAGTTCATTAGGATCACGCAATTTTGTTATAGTATGCTTCAAATACCTTTCTGTTCTAATTGTAATATGATTAGATTTACCATTTTTTGGAAGCCATAAAGTGGACCAATCAATTGAGAAAAAACCATTTAAATATGTGACCAATCTCTGCTTAAAAACATCCCATATGCATAAGGAATATCAACAACAACAATATCTATGATTTGATGATTTGATGGATTAAATTCCAGTCTAATTAAACCATATTTTATCTCCCCTAATACTCTTACATTTGATGTGTCAAGTTGAGTGATTTGTATCTCACATGGAGTATATTTTGCATTCATCCATTAACAGACCAATAAAGGAGTTACATTAGATGATAATTCAGAATCTACCATACAATTATGTACATTCTGGTTATAAATCTCGAATTTGTGAAGAGATGGGTGAGTATTGGATGTTGAACTTTTACCTATAAATGGGTTTTTATCAGCTATTGATTTTCCCTTATTATTTTTATCAATCAACTTATTATTTAAGGGAGTGTTTGAATTTTTTGAAATACTAGGAACTGCATTATTTTGCATGTTAGGAGTAACTAAATTTATTATAGGGGTTATGATAGGACCACTAAGCATAGGAAAAATTTGAAGTAAACCATACATGCTGATATTTACATATTGTTTTTTTAGATATTCAATAATATCATACTGCGGATATAATTTCTGTGAATTTTGAATAGGGTAGGACTATTTGGTCGGCTGGCGATTATTATTCCCTTTATCCTGATTTGATCTTGATGCACCAAGAGTACTTATTAAGCCCTTATTACGGGTATTATAAGCATATTGTCTTGAGAGAACAAATATACTCTTGGTCTCTTTAGTTTTACTATCCCAAAAATGTACAACTAATTGTTGTTGTTCTCCATGAGGTTCATCTTCACTTTCATAATTTTCTTCCTCTTCTTGATCATGTGATTCCTAATTAGATAAGATTTAGGCATAGACAAAAATGATCTAATGGTATTAAATATTTATTCATTTACTATTACATCAAGAGGAGGATTTTTTATTATTATTAGTAACATGGTTTTGCCTAAATTGGTTCCTAAATTACCCTCTAGAAAAAGAGCCTTCTGAGTTAGTTTTCTTCAATCCCACTACTTTCTTTGTTAAAGCTCTGATAGCATTTTGAAGTTGTTCAAAATCAAATGCTTTAGAATCCTTGTCTGAACTTGACTTGGATGAGTTTTCAGTTCTTCTAAGCATTACATTATCAATTTTCCACTCCTTTCAGGTTCATAAGTTAGAGATTTTTTTTCAACCATGACAGTTTCCTCGAAGGTTTCAACTAGGGTAGCCTTATTATCCTACTTAACAAACACACCTAAATATTTAGGTCATGCAAAAGCATAATTTTCAATAATAATGTCTTATGGTAGTTGAGAGGCGACCGCTATTTTTTTTTCAAGGTTAGGAATTGTTGATTAAAATATTTGATCCATTCCTTATTATATATTTTTATACGAGACAATTCAAGGGCCAATGCAGTTGGTGTTTTATCCTCTCAAAACTTATCCAAGAAATCTTGATTAAATTATGTCTAGCTAGTTATGGTTCCTTGAACCAAATAAAAGTACCACGATGATGGTTTTCCTTCAAATGTTAAAGGAAAAAGAAGACAAACCACATCTTCATGTTGCACATTCATGGTTTGAACTGCAAGGATAAATTTGTCTATGTGATTTTCAACTGGCTCTTTATTATCCGGGTTGAATTTAGGAAGAATATGGTACAGGTATTTAGGTAATTGATGCTGTAATCCATGGACTGCAACTACATTTCTCCTTAACCAAGGTAAATGAGTATTTGGAGGATTGGGTGGATTACCCTCTCCTGCACATGTCATATTATCTTCTTCAGAATCTGAAGAGATATTACTATTACTAGGTGTAGGACTACCAGGTGGAGAATCTAGAGATGAAGGTGGTTGACCAGAGATATTAGAGGTAGAAGCCTTCTTGAAGTATTCATTTCAACATTTTATCTGAAAAAATATTGGATTGGTAGTTTGGAGTACCAAACCCTATCTCATGAGTTTCTCATGGTATTTGATCAGCTGCAGAAGATGAAGTGTTATTCCTTTTTTGATGAGGTAAACCAAAATCAATGGGAGGCATACCGGTTTGTTGAGAGTAGACCATGGTAAGGAATCATATAGATTCCCTTAAAACTTATTTAATATGATGAGGTGTATAGGGAGAGGCAATTTTCGGGTACATAGGGTACTCCCAAAAGACCGAACACCTTCAAAAACTGCTTCACACAAATAGATCATAGATCAACACACCGATGTTTGTCACGTGGTTAAAACCCTTGAGAGGAAAACAGTCCATGGCCCCAGCCAAATAGATACTTGGAGCAATTTATTATGCAAAAGAAAGAAAGTTACATGAGCTTCTCATAATCGATCAACTTGCCAAGGACCCTCTATGCTCTTTAAATAGAGATCATAGACCAATCGGGTGTTAAGCCATGGACCAATGGTAGGTATGATCTAAGAGAAGTAGAACCGTTGGATCACTCTATATCTAGAACATATCGTGACCATTGGATTAGAATATTTACAAATGCATACTAATGCATACTAAAGAAACACACTTTTACCTAATGGATATATTACACAAGTTGATCTTAACTAGCTCCTAAGTGTCTAAATATCCTAACATCTCCCCTTAAGAACAACTTGGGATAGGATTGAAGGATTTACAAAAGTGACACTATTAGGAGAAGGAAGGAGGCATTAGAGCCTATCCCCCCTTAAAGACACATTCCTTAACTCCTAACATAGAACAAAGTTTAGAAAACTTCGCTTCTATAAGAGACTTGGTGAAGATGTCTGCAACTTGATCATCTGTAGGGAAATCGAGCACTTCAATAACATGATCATGAACAAGATTTCTGATGAAGTGCATGTGTAGCTCAATGTGTTTGCTGCGCTGATGTAGAACTGGATATTTGACAAGCTTGATGGCACTTTGATTGTCGCACCAAAGTGGAGTAGGCTGTTGCTGCTCGAATCTAAACTCTGAAAGGATCTGTTGAAGCCATAAAGCTTCCTGACTGGCATTAACTATGGCTTGATATTTTGCTTCTACTGAAGAAAGAGCAAGATCTTGTTGTTTCTTACAAGCCCAAGTGACATGTATAGATCCCAGACTAGAAACATAACCTGCAGTATACTTTCAATCATCAGGATTGCCGGCCCAATCTGAATCAGTGAAACCAACCAACAAAGGTTTCCCCCCTGTACTGTAATGAATCCCAAATTGAATTGTACCTTGAATATATCGAAGTATTCTTTTTGCTGCTTTCCAGTAACTTTCATGAGGAGTTTGCATATAACGGGCAACACGACCAACGGAAAAGGAAAGGTCAGGACGGGAATGAGTTAAGTATAAAAGACTACCAACAAGTTGACGATACAAGGTGGCATCTACTTCAGGGGAAGTACAAGTGGCAGAAATTTTGAATCCAAACTGGAAGGGAGAAGGGGCTAGTTTACAATCTTCCATGTGGAAGCGACGAAGAAGGTCACAAGCATACTTAGACTGGGAGAGAAAGATTCCTTCTTTGGCTTGCAAGACTTGAAGACCAAGAAAATAATGCAAATTTCCTAAGTCTGATATTTCAAAATTTTCCTTAAGACTGGATTTCACATGGGTTATAAGTCTTTCAACACTTCCATCTGATGCATACTTAGTTCTGTAGACCCATTTACATCTGACAAGTTTTCTTCCTTTTGGAAGAGGGACAAGATCCCAAGTATCGTTCACCATTAAGGAACGATATTCTTCATCCATAGCTGCATCCCAATCTAGATTTCTTGAAGCTTCTGCAAAAGTTTCTCGATCATGATTCTCGAAAAGTTGAGCCAAAAGAGAAGAGGCTCGCTGAAACTGAGAACGTGTTCGACGTTGATCTCTAGGATCATTGACAAGATCACCAGCTGCTTCATATGTTGAATGGACCCATCGAAGAAGTATTGGTGCTGGTGCAATTGGAGGAACATGAGTAGGTGGAGGTGGATTTTCATCCTCACTGTCATCATCAGAAATTGGAGTTGGAAACCTGTCAAGGAATCTGGAAAAAGAAGAAGAAAAAGGCACAATCGCCGAATCAGGCTCGCAGGCCAAGATATTTTCATCAAATTTAACATCTCTTCTAATTATTATATCATGTGAATGGGGCTAAAGAAGTCTATAACCTTTTACATCTTCAGAATATCCAACAAATATGCACTTTTCACTTTTAGGCTGTAATGATTTCCGTTTTTCATCCGCAATGTGAGCCCATGCTTCACAACCAAACACACAAAAGTGACTTACATCTGGTTTAATTTTACTCCATGCTTCTTTCGCTGTTATACCTTGTAAAACTTTAGTGGGTGTGTGATTAACTATGTAATTTGCACAATTTATGGCCTCAGCTCAATATTGAAGACTTAGTCCCTTAGATTGGATTATACAATTAGCCATTTCTTTTAAAGTGTGGTTCTTCCGTTCAGCTACACCATTTTGTTATGGTGTATATGGAATAGTGTGCTATTGTTGGATTCCTTATTCAGTGCAAAAAGTATTGAAATTATTGTTAACATACTATCCTCCATTGTCAGATCTTAACTTAATAATTTGATGACTAGATTGTTTTTCAACAAGGGCCTTGTAGGCCAAGAACATGTTAAATACTTCGCTCTTAAGTTTTAGGAAGTAAACCCAAGTGCATCTAGAGTAGTCATCAATAAAAGTTAAGAAATATTTGAAACCAAAAAAGGAAGCATATGGAAGAGGGCCGCACAAGTCACTATGCACAAGCTCCAAGGGAACCAAGGCGTGCCAAGAGGCATGTTTGTCAAAACTGTCCCGATGATGTTTTCTGAGTACACAACTAGAACAAACACCATCCTTGCAAGATACCAGTGGAAGACCAGTCACCATATTGTCTTTACATAGTTGTTGCAATGAGCAATAATTTAAGTGACCAAATCGCTCATGCCAAAGTTTGCTCAAGTTATCACTATGAGCAACAAAAACTGAAGGAAAAGGTGATGAACCAAAGTTGTTAAATTTGTACAACCTGGTAATATCATCAATAGTTCTAGTAGCAAGGATATTTTGAGGATTTTTAAAATCCTTGATTACAACTTGGTGAGGTGTAAACTTTACAGTTTTACCTTCACCCAAATGAGTGATTTGATAGTCTGATAAACAATTGCAGGAAATTTTTGGAACACATAGTACATCACTAAAATGACCATTTTCTACTGGAACTATTCCAGATCCTACAACACTTAGAGATCTATCATCACCAAAAAATATTTGTTTGGTGTTACATTCATGCATAGTAGAAAAGATGGTTTGATCCTTAGCCATATGATAAGATGCTCCAGAATCAATGAGCCATTCATTTGAAGTAGAAGAAGAAGATGCAGCATAAGAGTAACCAGAAGCACAAAGTGCATGTCCATGAGAGTTAGATTCTGAAGACGAATCTAGGCTGATGTGGTGCTTCTTCATTGCTACTTCCAAGGCTGCCATCTTCTTAAAACATTTAGATTCATCATGATTATCTTTCCCACAAAAATTGCAATAACACTCGGTATTCTTTCCTTTTTGCTTGGATCCTTTGTCATTTTTTAAAGGAGGAGTTGACTGAGAGGGTTTGGGACCCTTGTTGTTTGGCTTATTATTGCAAAAATTCTATTTCTTGGGAGGCTTAGACTTTCCTTTGTATTGGGACAATAAGGCTTTCCTAGATGTATTTGCATTGTTAATTATTCCAAGATGAATGAGCTTATCTTGCTCTCTAATTAAGGAATCACAAAAGGATTCAAGGCTAGGCTCTTGATAGCTAGCTACAGTCAAGGATTCTTTCATGGAGTAGAATGTAGATACAAAAATAAAATATGCAGGTCCAAGTTTTGAAAGAATATGATAAATACATTGTTTGTCTTCTTTCTTAATCTTGCATTCGGCACATAATAGTGTAAGAGTTTTATATTTAGATCAATAGTATTGAATGTATGAAAAATCATTTGGATTCAAGGAAAACAACTCATTCTCAAGTTGATGACTCTGAATTTCATTGTGTTTACGAAACACAGATTTCAACTTTTCCCAAGCGAGATTAGGTTCATCAATTCCAGATATGTGGAATAAAAAATCAGTAGAGATTGACATCCCAATCAATCCACGAGCTTCATCACATCAATTTTCCCATTTAATTTTCTTATCATCATCAGTGGGTTCTGTTTCTTTCCCTGAGGTTATCCTAAAAAGTCCCCTACTTTGCAGAACATCCTCCATATGAGATTTCCATGAGAAATAGTTAGAAATTGTAAATATAATATCACAAGGGGTGGCCATACTGTAAAATAATGGCTAAAATAATAGAAACTAACTGTCTGGATGCAAAGAGCTCGAAAAAATAGGTGGTTTTAAAAAAAGCGGCACTTAAAACTGATTCCGGATGATGAAATTATGCTTGATCAAAGAGAATGTTGAAGATGTCCCCAATAGTGACGTGGAATATATTAACTTGACCAACAAAAAAAAGAAGCCCCCTCTTTCCAAGATCAACCTTTGACAATCACTTTTACAATAAATTTGCTTTGAAGTGAATCACTTTTGTAGAATAAGTGATGTTCACTTTTACAATAAATTTGCTTTGAAGTGAATCACTTTTGTAGAATAAGTGATGTTCACTTTTACAATAATGTGACTTTTAAATAGTGTGGCAATAAATTAAAAGACTGTGACTCACTTTAATTTTATTTTATTTATGTGAGATGCACTTTTACAATAAAGTAACTTGAAAATAGAAATTGCATGCACTAAAAAGTAGCTTGATAAGACTTGAACTCAAGACTTATCAAGGTGTAAAGCAACTTTGGACCAAGTGAGTTAAGTTTAAAAGGTACGTAAAAGTATGGAAATATGAAGGGGTTTTTTTTTTACTCTTCTCTCTCATTTTTCGTGCTTGCTTTCTTTTCCTGCAAATCACAAAAAAAACCGAAAAACAAAAACAAATTTTTTTTCTTCCATACAATAGGGTTAGATCTTAGTTAGCTTACCCAGAAATTCTACATTTTCAAGTTTTCTCGCTGTTTCTGATTTGCCGTGATTGCACAAGGTGCACAGAAAATAGCGTACGTAGCCAAGAAGACAAGAAAAAAAACTTTCCCTTACTGTTTCTGATTCGCCACGATCGCACAAGGTACACGGAAAAGAGCACACGTAGTTAGGGAAAACAACAGTCTGAGACTAAAACATAAAGGATCTAATAATAAACTGGTAAAAATATGAGAGTTTAAAAAAAACAAATCCGTCACTGTAACATTATACCTTTAGATTTGCCGAAATGGGTGTTTCTGGAGCATACGGAAATGGTTTTCGGTGAAATGAAAACTATTTCCCAAAGGAAATGGTGCTCTGGACGCAATGGAATAGCTCCCATAGGCCAAAAATGTACAAAAAATCTAGAACCAGAAACCCTTTCAAATTTTCGGCAACACCGGTTCCAGATCTTGATCAAAACTGAAAATGACTCTTCATAAAAGCTCTGATACCATGTTTGGGTACACAGGGTACTCCCAAAAGACTGAACACCTTTAGAAACCGCTTCACACAAATAGATCATAGATCAACACACTGATGTTTGTCACGTGGTTAAAACCCTCGAGAGGGAAACAGTCCACGGCCCCAGCCAAATAGCTTCTTGGAGCAATTTATTATGCAAAAGAAAGAAAGTTACATGAGCTTCTCATAATCGATCAACTAGCCAAGGACCCTCTATGCTCTTTAAATAGAGATCATAGACCAATAGGGTGTTAAGCCATGGATCAATGGTAGGTATGATCTAAGAGAAGTTGAACTGTCGGATCACTCTATGTCTAGAACATATCGTGACCGTCGAATTAGAATATTTACAAATGCATACTAATGCATACTAAAGAAACACACTTTTACCTTACGGATATATTACACAAGTTGATCTTAAATAACTCCTAAGTGTCTAAATATCCTAACAGGAAATATGCTATCATTCTATTATTTCCCTAATAACACTTGGAAATGGTGAATCACTAATTCCAAGTTGTGGATGAACTGATGTATCTAAAATAAAAATGTTACGAGATTCATTAATTGGTGAAGGATCTGTACTACTTGTAGGATTGTTTTGAACATTTTCATCCATTAATAGTTTCAGGCCTTTCCTTCTAGCACCATTTGTTGGCCATATTTTCTAACTATGGCCAACTACAGAGAATTAACCCACAAAATGCGCTTAACACTGGCCCCAGTGTGTTTGGTGTAGCTGATTCTCACAGGTTATGGTCCTCCTACCATCTAAGTCTTGCTCTCTTAAGGAGAGTATCTCTATTTAAGTTTCAAAAAGTATTCTTAGAAACTACCTAACAAACAAAGAGTTATCAAACTTCAAAAAGAAGCTATCTATTTAACAACTACTAAACTAGTACTAACTACTTTATCTACGAGCTATGCTAACCTATCTACACCAAGAGAAGTTCCACTAATTACTGTCACTTTTTGTTTGTAAATAATGATTTTGAATATATTACAAGAAAAATCTCATTTAACATATCATAATCCCAATAAGATGTAAATTACAATCATTTGTTGAAAGATATAATAATAAATTATTACCACATAGAACACATGTGTTGTCACAAAAACAACAATTTATACCTTGTCCAATGTATGAAAGATTATAATAATTATTATTATTGATCATAACATCTATACAAATAGATAATAAGAACATTAAAGCACTTGAATAAATAAGTAAAAGTTAAATCATATAATGAAAATTATCTAATGATAACATTAAACATCATACAATCAGAAATTTAAACATGGTGTATTCGAAAGCATAAATATAGTCAATACAACACAATGATATGTGCATGAAAATAAAAACATGAAGCAAACTGTAAAAATAGTTGATATTTATATATATAACTGTATCTGAAAAACAAAACCACAATGATACTAGTTTCTTAGTATATCTTAGAGTAGTATGCCATCCCAAGTATAATCATGACATATGAATATGCTCCAAAATTTAGGAATGTGCAACTCTATAAGAAAACCTATTCTTCTCAATTCAAATCCCCCCTTCTTCAATCACTTCGGTGACTTATATATTAAAAAAAAACTAACTACCTGGAGAATTCTATGGACCTATTTCCTAAAAAAAATATTCATTTAAAAACTTGTTACATATCAGTTTGAAAACTGTTGAAAACAAACAAACTATCAACATGATTGTTTTGTCGATGAGATAAAAATGCATCATAAAATAGTTAAAACCATCTCCCAATCAAAAGGCACCTGGCAGAAAAACTTCCATAAGTCCAACAACATCATAAGAAACAAAACACATCCACGATAAATGTGAATGCCACATGCAATAATAGTTCAAACAAAATATTAAGTTTTCGTTTAAACTTGCATTTAATAAATGAACAACAAACAAAATAATCCTAAGTACTTCTACAAAATCTATGATTATGTAGATTTTCTAATTAAATTATTTACTTACCTGTTATAAAATAAAAAAACCTGCCAAATATATGATAAACTGAAAGAACTAAAACAAGCTTAAGTAGTGATATGTAGATTGGATGCTCATCGAACCTCAACCAATCTGGCTCAAAGTTTGAGTATTTTAACCTTTTTGATGTTTTTCTTGATTTAATATCCTTTCATTAGATGAAACCGAAGATCGTTTAATGGATTTGTACTTGTCTTTCTTTGACTTCAATTTTTGCCAGCGACTTATCCATAATAATAACTCGCTTTTAAGAGTCTTGAATTCATCATTCATAACACGTTCATTTGACCATGATTGTTCTTGATTCTAGATTCTAGTTGAGTAATTTTCTCCTTGAACACCCTTTTCATTGACTAATTAAGGCTCTTATTACTATGACTAGGTGAATAATCACTTGTACATGAAGGATTTGATTCATATTGAAACTGAGATAACCTGTCAGTGGAATATTTTATAGGGGTTTTCATGGGGTTATTAACCTTCATGATATGTTCAAGGTGATCACTATCGTGAGTAGTTTCATGAATCAAAAAGAGATCATTGTCTTCCCTCTCAATTTTCACTTAAGGAGGTTTCTTTTGTTACTACATCATTACAAGAACCAGGATCGTATCCATACTATGAGTGAACCTGTGAGTGTTAACATACATAAAATATTTATGATTATGTTTAAATTCATTGTGAAGAGTACAATATTTGTCTTGACAATTTTCTAACCCCTTTGACTCTTGCGTAGGTACATCATGGGTTTTAACAAGATGCACAAGGTTGATTAAAGCCTAAAAATTTGGAATGTATCCATCCTTTGCCATTTCATCTTTCAAATAATTTCACAGGATAGGGTTACAAATTTTAGTATCCAAAAGATTCGACACCAACTCTAATTTGGAGGACTCATGCAAAGAGGATTGCCTTCTCTTCTATCGAACTTTGGTTAAAAGAGAAGGCCAATACTGGGTTTTCCCCAAATTATTTTTACTCAGGAACTCATCCCAATTTGTACCAATAGAGGATAAATGATACTGAATTATACTGTTAAGAAAACCATGATGGAACAAACTCCTATCTTGATTACCCACAGTGGTTTGAACCACATAAGCCATTTTTTCCATACTATTAAATAAGAAATAGGGAAAATTCAATTTTAAACCTTTAAAAACCATGAGAAGCCGAAGGTGGTATAAATGAACATGAGAAAACCTACCATTGCAAGTAATATACTTGATAATAAGTTGCAGAAGGGGATGTCATTTAGGTTTGAGCAATTTCATCGGGTACCCATGTTTATCATCAAAATTGTCAGGAAGAAGGATGAGAAAATGTTTCCATTTATTCTTATTGATTCCCCTCTGTTTAAACCATTGCTCCCATGTCTGAGGAATATTGGTGTCCTATGCTATGAGTGATTTTGATATAACTATACTAATATCACCAATTTGAGCTACGTTACCCTTAATAGACAAAGAAAATTGTCTGGTAACTTTTGTATGATGTCCATTAAATATTCAAAAGAAATAACCCCAACCGATTTTCTCAAGAAACTAAGATGCTTTTGGTTCAATTCTTAATAGCTCACTCCTTGTAGGTTCAAATCGACATAGTGGAGCCATCTCTAGACTGTCAAACTGATGGAAAAGGTGTGCTTGGAAAGAGGTTTTTAAAATAGAGGGAATTGGAATCCAGGTCGCACCCAACATCTGCAATAGAATTGAGTTCATGCACCATTGAAACTGAAACCCTAGAAGTTTCCTCATAAGTGTTACCAAATCAAGGTAATGATAATAGGTAATGCAAAATTATGGTTATGTACAATATTGATAAATGGAAATGAAACCCAAATGTCTCTACGCTATGATGAATTGATACCGATGAGACAGGTGTACCATGGGAACATGTGTCACATACAATTCATGGATAGAGCATTCATATGGTTTAAATCGTAGCTAGAGTAAAAGACATGTTTCAATGCATGATATAAAATATTCAATTAGGTGTGGTCTTATACTAATATTTAGGTTATACAACAAATAAACATTATCAACCTAAAAATTATGTAACATTCAGATGCCTCTTTCCATAGACTTTGTAGATTTCCTAAAATGACAAACAAAAAATGAAGTCATAATTTAAATATCTTGAGAGGATCGTATTGGCTAAGAATTAGATTAAAATCATAGAAATGATATTGAATTAGTCTTGAAATGATTTTAGTCTACTGTTAATCTGATGAAGCATTAACTGAAACTATATAATCATCATACATTAATATATAATCAAGAGATTAATGCATATATAAGAAAATTGATTATATAGGAAGCAGATTTAAAAACTGCAAAATTAATCATCAATGATACCTCAACGACATGAGATTGATACCCTAGCAATGGTTTTTACTCAAGTAATTAGTTTCCTCATATTGGGAGTACCTTTAGAATCACATATTTTGAAGGAACTCAATAATTTTCACAAGAATTATCAAGGTCAAACTGATATCATCTTTTATTAATCTAGAAATAAAAGAAAAGGATAGAAGGTTGTTGGTTTTCAACAAATACATAATATTTTTTTAATGGATAGGGAATCTATGTAACTCCCCCCCCCCCCCTTCTTCAAAAATAGCTCTTTCTCACCACCAATTTTCTCACCGCCCTCTACTCTAATATGGCCAACTAATCTTCATCTATTTTGCAGCTCCAACCACTAGTTGTAGGCAACCGAATTTTGACGTCCATAACGTTTGGATTAAGGTAAAACATACATACATACATACACACATACACACATACATAGATACATAGATAAATAGATAAATAGATACATACACACATAGATACACACACACACACACACATAATTGTTTTCTTTTCATTCAGAGGAGTGTGGATCAACCCCAGGGTTCGACCTTTCTTTCTTCCTATGCACTCAGGCCGCCCCAAGGATTGACCTTATAACTTATTAAAATATTGTTGTTTTTTTATTATTTTATTATTTTTATGTATGGGGTTTGACTTCACAACATGCACTCTCCCTTTTCTACTCTCTCCGTGGTTTGCGTAGGCTTGACTGATGCATTATGCATACCATGCTTTCCATGGAATCCTATGATGGCTAGTTCATTTATTAGTCTTGTCACTCAACCTATGGTTTGATACTAGGTTTTGACTAGATTTTGGCCTCTACCATGAGATTCAGGTTTTGTTGTTTGGTTAGTAATTTTGAATGTTATTTAATGTTGCAAAAATTAAATTAGGATTTTAGAATTAAGATTAGCGTGCAGAGGAATTGTAACGAGTTTTCAAGGAAGATATATTTTTCATTCTTCTAGATGGTTATATAGTCAAAATATCCCAAGAGGCGATGTGCTGTTGAAAAATAAAATGGCACCGTTAGGTGTTTGGTTTCTTCTCCCCTCTCTTGGTTCATATATTGAGAAGAAAAAATAATGACATGCCTATCAATTTGGTTTTGTCAATTGAAATTGTTCTCGAAAGCATGTACTGATGCATTGATGAATCGAATATTTTTGAAGTCATGAATCAAATATCTATGAATCCATCTCTTGAATTTACTTGGTCTCTACAATCACTAGATTTTCTAAAATTTCCCAACTCAATGGTGTTCTACATGGCCTTCCATACAATACTTGATAAAGTGGCATTTCGATTGAGCTATGGTAATTATTATTGTAATAAGAATCTACCAAGAGTAATTTAATTTTCCAAAGGGTTTGTCGATCCTTAACATACATCCTACGAATGTACTCCATTACCTTTTTCATCCTTTGTGTCCACCCATCTATCTATGGATGGTAAGTCATGCTTAAGTTCAATTGTGTTCCTATGGATGACTGCAAAACTTGTCCAAAACCTATACGTAAACCAAGTATATCTATCCAAGATATTCTTCATGGGAAACCTATGAAGACAAACAATTTAACTTATGAATGCTCTTGTCACATCAACAACATCATAGGTTTCCTTGACTAGAATAAAGTGAGCACTTTTGGTCAGTTTATCGACTACAACCACAATGTCATCATGCTTATGAGAGGTAAGAGGCAACCCCACCACAAAATCCATGGTAATGAGCTCCCATTTTGACATAGGAATGTCATTTGATTGTAAGGTCCTGCTGGGTATTGATGATCAACCTTTACCTGCTATCAATCGAGGCACCTAACAACAAACTTGACTACTTCATACTTCATTCCTTCCCCAAATAAGATTTTCTTCATCTATGCATACATATTCTTCTCATGAAGATGTGAAATAGACTACCCTATGGGATTCCTTGAGGATAATGCCTCTAATATCCCCTTCCTTAGGAATATACATTATCCCTTGACATTACAACAATCCATTTGCCTCCAATTGATACCCTTTTAACTTAGGTTCTTCATGCCTCCCATTTTAAAGTGTCGAAATGACCTTTAGGTACCAACTATCTCTGAGAATTTTTCTGATAATCTCTCCCTCAAATTGATCTTTAAATTTATTAGGGAGAAAATCCTTGAGTTTTGCTTAAAGCATTGGCCACCACATTCTCCTTCCCTTTGATGTAAAAAATCCCGAAGTCGTACTCGCTCATAGATTTTATCCATTGCCTTTGCTTGGAATTTATATTTATCTATGTGAAGAGATACCTCAGGATTTGGTGATCAAATTTCAGCTCAAACCTTCTCTCAATGAGGTAATGTCTCCAAAGCTTTAAATCTAACTTTACTACTACCAATTCTAAATCATGGGTGGGGTAATTCACCTCTTGAAGTTTTAATTTCTTTGATGGGTAAGATATTACTCCACATTATCGCATTAACAGAACACCCAAACCTTACCTTGAGGCATCTGTGCAAACAATATTTATTCCTTATCCATATCACACACTCATTGGATTGGTACACTGGTTAGTAGTATTTTAACCTTAGTGAATGTGGCATCACATTCCTCAATCCATTCATATATGATTCCGTTACACTATAAGGTAGCTATGGATTTCACAATTTTTTAGGAAACTTCTAGAAACCTTTGATAGTACCCAACTGAACCCATGAAACTACTCACTTTATAATAATTCCTTGGCACATGCCAATCCATTATGGTCTTGACCTTTTCTGGGTCCACCAAAATTACCTCCCTGAAAATTATATGACCTAGATAATGAATCTCCTTCTAATAGAAGGAACATTTAGAAAAATTACCATACAACTTGTGTTGTCTTAAGAATGAAAACACTAATCACAAATGCTCCTCATGATCCTTCTCATTTGTATAATAGATGAGAATATTATCTAAGAAAACCTATCCAAAGCAGTCGAAGTTGTTACATAATACTCCATTCATGAGGCTCATGAATACTATTGGGGCATTGGTTAAACCAAAGGCTACCACTACAAACTCATAGTGTCCAAAACTATTATGGAATCCAATCTTTGGCATATAACCTTCCTTAATCAAAATTTGGTGGTAACCTGATCACAAATTGATCTTCAAGAAGAACAATGCCCCTTTCATCTAATTAAAGAGGTTGTGAATTTTTAGGTATTGGGTACCTAATATTCAGTATAGCTTTGTTCAAATGTATGTAATCTATTAAAAGATGGAAGGAACCATCCTTATTTACAAAATTTACTAATACACCCCATGTGAAATACTTGGTCTGATGAATCCTACATCTAAAAGTTCCTTCAACTACATATTCAACTCATAAAGATTTGGGGCCGTCATCCTATAAGGTGTCTTAGAGGTTGGATCCAAACCAAGTTTTATCTCGATAGTAAAATCAAGTTATCTCTTTGGAGGTAACCTAGGAATATCCTTAGGAAATACATCATTAAATTCACCTAATATTGGGTACTCATCTAAATAATGTCCCTTTTCATTACTTACTACCTCAAAAATGTATAACTAACATCCCTGCTTGACATGTCCTTTTAGATTCATCGTTAAGATGAAATGGAGTGATCCTTTATTTTCATCCCTTGAGTCTGAATGGCCATCCCTTTGTCATATAAACAAAGAAATCTATTCCCATAATAGTCTAAGAAAGATAGATGATCCTCAAGCCAATTCATTCCTATGATAAGGTCATGAGTACCAAGAGAAGTGACGTACGATTTGACTCTTGTAGTACATACCTTCAGGTCTAAAAAACATTTGTAAACAATAGCTCCTAATTCTTGCTTTACCCTTGATTCTATTTCGATTAAGTTGAAATCATTACGCTCACAGGATACTAACCCACATTTATCTAATTGATATGGAGAAATAAAAATAATTGTAGAATTGGGATGAAATAAGATTATGAGTTTAACTTGATTGATTTTACTTGATGATTTATACCACAGTGGATTGATGTTGAACTTGATGGTTGTTCTCTATGCATGGTACCAGATTGTAACTTGGGGTAGCCATGCTGATAATTTCAACCCCCATATCCCCAATAAGAAACATGAGATAGAGGCTATGAGATGAATTACTGATCCCTTTGAGGTGAGTTCCTATCCACGAAATCCATTTCTTTACCTATCGATCATCCTCGAGAATTCCTTGGATTTTGGTAATTCCTTGTTGTATATTGGGATATTGTATTAGCTGCACAAATGTATCTACTGCCACCACTCTAGGTGTAAAATTATTTCTGTAGAGAGGTGGCTTGGAATATCCTTCCCTAAGGTAGTTTTGAGGGGTCTTCCCTACAAACCACGACTGTAGAGAATTACTTTCTATGCCATCTCCCTATCTACTACCCCTTTACATCTATCATTTCTTTGCAATAACAAGCATATTCAATTGTCTTCCACTGACATTGGTTTCCACATTCATACATGGGCCCTAATATTAGTATTAATCCGATAGAAAAAGTGCTCAACTTAACATTAATCTGCATCCAAGTAGGAGACACATTTTACTATCTCCATGAATATTGTCTCACACTCTTCCATTGTTCAGTTCCATTACATTAAATCATGAAGAGATCCTGCTTTTTGTTCTTGGTAGAATGTGAGAAAGTACTTCATTTGAAACCTTTGCACAAACAACTCCCATGGGACAGTGTCTAGGGTGAGGTGCAACCATCTCTCTTGGTTTCCCCATCAATTCAACACACTTTCCTTCAAATAGAATATGAAAATCTTTGATTTCAAGGT
>LPNX010284394.1:0-24152 GCA_001517045.1 Pseudotsuga menziesii | reverse complement strand
AAGTGCTTTATCCACCTATGGGGGTTTGCTATATTTTGGTAAGTCAGCCTTTTTGAGCTTTATGAGTTGTTTCCATACAATTCGAATTTCCTATGAGGGAATCACTATTTATGTACACTATTATTCATAATTATTCAATGGAAGGATACATACCAAATATTCATCTCTTCATTCATGTGATTTAGTCTCTTTTCTTCTCTCTATTTTTCCTATGTATGCTTGTGAGAATTCTTAGTAGCAAGATCTATTTCCTGTGCTTCTTTTTAGCATCGTTGCACATAGCATTGATCTATTATTTCTACAGGTGGAGGCATACTCCCTCAATTCCAAACACCTAGTTATGCATTCCAACCATGCCTTAACTCATTCCCCTGCATGACCCCCAGAAAACTCTAAAATCTTGATCTTTTGTAGCTCCCTAATGATTCCATTTGGAAAAGGTCCTTGCACTATGTTTATTGACCCTTCTAGATTACCCACCCCTACTAGTGGTGGTTCCACTTTTGCCTATGGTGTAACATTAACTTAGGGAATCCTCTTTAGCGTATTGTTCATTTCCTCTAGAAATTGCATTACAAGAACCATATTGGGTGACAGTACTGGCGATGCTTCCATTATCAACTCTAGTGGTGGTATTGCATGATTCTGCCCTTGATCTTGCCATTGAACTCAGGTTCCGAAAGTCCTAACCGTACTAATGATCCTGCATTATTGCATAAACCATCATTAGTACATGATTTTATGTCTCATCTAGGTTACATTTAAACATGTACTCACATAGGCATACATGAGTGAAAAATTCTTATCTTATACTCTCCTTTAACATACATTATTGATATTAAGGAAAAACAATAAAATGGTACGATGGAACTACATGATCCCCATGCCTGGCGTCACTGCTATGAGTCACGGGGTAAGACACTATGTCTTAGGTGAACACATGGTATCTCCTTTTCCTTGCACATTAGGTAGTCATCTATGGCCACACCTATTATCATAGGCATACTCTATTCCTAGAATGAGACCAATGTAGGATTATTTCGACCATACATGATTCAATGATAAACTTTTGCTAGTTTATTGCTTAATTCCCATGTATGTTTTCCAATTAAATAAAATATACAGTCCCAATTTAAATGAATATTTATGAAATTCTAAAATAAAATTAAATGAATTTATATGTTGATTTAGTTTAACAAAATTTAAATAATTACTCCAATTTTAAACTTTTTTAATTTATTAAATATATAACCTTTTATAAAAATTTAACAATATAAGATTAAAATTAAGTTAAACCCTACTATATTTGGGTGCCTTGCTTGACGACCACACAACCTTTCACATTCATTTGAGGTATGAACATAATAAATGAAAATAAAATAATTTTTTTGAGAGGGAATGGGTGTAAACTCCCGCCTTTCTCCATACAAGTTCATTCTCACCTCCCTCCGCTCTGTTATGACCGACTAGTTCTTACCTCCCTTTGCTCTGCAGGAAACTAGATTTTGGCGTCTAAAGTGTTTGGATTAAGGTAAAACAAATATATATAGTGAAGGTGGCTCGTTCCTAAGGTTTGAATTCCATTCCTTCCTCCATGTTCAGGCTGCCCAAGGCTCTAACTCCATTCCTTCCTTGGTGGTGGCACCAACTCTCCTTAGTGGTGGAGATGCATGCTACATGCACTTCCATGAACTCGTGCTTGGCCTGGTGGGTCATGTAATGTGGTAAGAGGGATTAGCGCTTAGATTTGTTTCGATATATAACTTGACTTGGAATATCCACTTTTACCCTTGAGCACATTTCGCTTGGCATGTGGCTTATGTGATTTAAAATTAGACTTTTTATATTTGGCATTGTCTAAGGAAGTATTTGGCATTGTATAATGATGTATGAAGTTCTTCAAATGAATTACGAAAATAAAAATAAAGACAATTGAGGGGCTAGGCCGTAACCTTATTTTTACCTTTAGTGACTTCCTAGGATGACCATGGTCACCAGGGCTGTAATGAAGAAATATATATATATGCCTGTAATGAAGAAATATATATCACCCTAATGAATTGACACCTCATGGCTATGGGGTTCGCCTGCTTTCGGCCTATGGATTTCATGATTTGCTCATGGCTTGGGAGCTTGGAGATGGGTGAATGGTAGGGCATAATGAGACTTTTAAGGCTGGGTTAAATCAAACTATTTGAACATTAGGTTAATAGTTCATTTTAAATTTCACAGTTTTTAAAGAGTCTTTAATTTTTTTTCTTTTTGAACAAAATAGAGAGATTTTTCCCAATTTTGTTTTTGATTCTATCTATTTGGCTTTTTGGGTTTTCATTTGTAGCTAGGAATTATACTTAGGACCTAAAATTAGGCAATTTGGAGGCCACCTATTTTCAATTAATTTTGTTACCTAATTCTTAAATTTTGCAGTGTATAATTTTTTAATAAAACTTTCTAATATTGTATATGTTTTCCCATGTAGGTAGCACAAAAGCATGCCATGTCTATGTTTTCATTCCCTAAGTAAGAATAATGCATACTCTTCTTAGGCGTCCCTTATAGTAGTTTTTTGGTTAAATTACTATATTCTTATGTGTGAATGAGGCCCTAAGGTCTTTTGATCCTTCACTCCGATACCATGTGTAAGGGCCCTAGATGTATATCTCATAGGGTCTTCAAGTCTGATGCCAATTTAAACTAATAATATATATTCTGAGCATGCATACTATGAAATGTTCATATTCTAAAAAAATAACTTAATTCTCCAACAAAGATGAAGGATAAACTTTTTAGTTCTAAAAAGATATGAAATACCAAATATTAAATATAACACATTCAGTTTTGAATTAAAATTTAGATTTACAATAATTCAAAACCAACTAGCAAAACAAGAATTAGGAAAATACTTGTAGACATGTAGAGTTTGCCTCCAAAAATTTAAGCTTGCTTGGCTCTCCACAACTTCCCAATTTGGTTTATCTCCATACATCTAGGAACAACGTCTCTAGCTCCCTAGCTCCAAGAAACTTATAGTTTCTTAGCACTCCATGCCTAAAGCCTAAGAACAATAGTCAAACAATTTTCTCCAAAGTTCTCCAAAAATCCACTTTTTGTTTATCCTCCTCCTTTTTCCCAAAAACAATAATAAACCCCCCTAGAAACTCATCTCCCATTTACCTATCTCCCCATCTATACAATGCATTCTCATCAACAAGGGATTTTATCCCCATTATCTTCTTATTAATGCGAAAACCATCCCCCAAATGCCCATGCCAATCCCCCCTTTTAAATTCATTTAATTTTTAATCCAGTAGATGGATGACATTCAATCCAGGTAAATAATAATATAAGAAAATAACATAAATTTCCTGTTTATTCAGTCAACACACAATAACAAGATATTTAAGTAATATAATTTAACATCTATCCCAAAAAATTTCCAAAAGTGATAAATGTTATATAACACTAAAGTCCATCAACCATTCATTTAACATTCATTTCCCACAGGGTGTACAATATACGATGAATGTGTGTATTGTTAAGGAACTCCTTGCGTAAGGTCACAAGTTCGAAATTCCATGGGTATTAGCTTACAAAAAAAACATTCATCAATATGATCCATAATTACTGTTAAGACTTAATTTAACACTCATTGAATAAATCAATAGTATTTATTTAAAAATCAATTTAACATTTATCTTAAATAATTACCACCAAGCCTCCTATCATATTTAATAAATCATTCATTAAGTAAATATGAAATAAATTGCTTATTGATTATAACATAATTATTCCTTACATAATGTATAAATTTCAAAGTAAGCTATTTAATAGTTAACTCATGATACAAATAATACTAGTATACATGCACATTTATGTAGGTGCAGATACTGCTTACATAACTCATGCAGGTACTAAAAGTAACAAATCTCATGTAAATCATAATTCAGACAATTCTTATCTACTGACGCAAGACATAAAGCATAGTTGATAGTATCTAAACATTTACTAACTAAATCATAATAATGCAACAAAACAACACAACGTACTAAGTTATCATACAAGAGTAATACAAGGATCTTAACACACACATAATTAAGTTAATTTGTTCTCCATAAATCCAAGAACATTTGTATCTACCTGCTTCCTTCTATCTAATTCACAACTACCTTCCCCATCCTAATCTTCCTCTATTGGAATATCATAGAGGATCAACTATATTGACCTAAATCCATATATAACCCATAAGTAGAAGTGTTGACTACATAAACCAAGATTCCCTAGCAGGAGTTCGAAAATCATCATCACACACCTTGGGGAGTATACCACAACATATCCCTCCCATGACTCTAAGTTTCAAAGGATAAACAATGGGTAAGGCTTCCACCCATCATAAATAGAACACGAGCCAATACCTACATCGACATAGTAATTGCGCTGTTGTTCTTAAGATTTTTCATTAAATAACTAGTTTGGGGAGTTGTGTTTCCTGAAACCATGAGCCTTCCCACACATCATAGTAATGAACCAATAATAATTCTAAAACAATAATGCTTCACTCGCATACCATTTCTCCTTCAAATCCCATGTTACTGATGTTACTATTGTACCATAGTATCCAACTATCACTTAGCTCATTTAACTTGTGGGTTAGTCTCCCAACACAAGATCATGCAATATCATGTAATCATTGACATTAACATACTTCATTACTAATTGAAAAACAACATAACAAGATTTTCTTTGTACCATGCACCTGGTATATCATCCATTTATTCAATATTTAACTTAAATTGGTAATCAAGTGCCCATATCTTATATTATTTTTCATGCTATAGATAAAATTATATATATATATATATATATATATATATATATATATATATATATATATAACTTCTGCAGCTCAGTGGGCTAGCTCAAGTGGTTGAGTGTTGTAAGTTGTGAGCAAAAGGTCCTGGGGTCAAATCCTCATGTGGCTATACATTGTTATACAAGGGCCTCACTTGATGCCCCATCAGGTTAGCTTTGTAATCAGAGGGAACGAGGTGACGGCCCCTTCGGGTGGGCCCCTATGATTTCTTCCTATGGATGCAGCAACCACAATGATGGTTTGTGAACCACATTTGATATATATATATATATAACTTATGCAAGATAATAGGTTCGTATGTCCATGTGATACAATGCCATCATTCGCATTGAGTTCCATAGATAATAAGCAAAATACAAAATAGGTAATAGGGTAGTTCAAATGGTAAAGTCAAAATGGGGCATTACAATTTTCTAGCAATTCTTGGCTTACACCTTTGTGTAATTAGTATTAATTATTGCTTTTAGTCAAATTATGCTTGGTTACTTGTACATTAGTTTTAATAGATTGTATCTTTTCATATTTATTCCATAATAAAACTTATGGCATTGGAGATATCATATCTATTTGCATACTTCCTCTCCTTGTTTTCTTATGTGTGAGTATTTCCTTACCTTGTTGGGATTGTGTACATTCCTTAGAATTGTAGCCAACCTACACATTTTCTTACTCGTTCCTAGTTTTGGTTCCATTTTGTGATTAAAACAAAAACAAACAAATACACAACAAAACAATTGTAAAGTAGTGAAATATTGTTGTATTTAGTGAATTTTTGTTAATCATTGGATTATAAAGCATTATACTTTGGAATTTGAATAGTTAGGGTAGTTGTAATTCCAAAATCCAAGGAGCACAAGCATAAACATAAATTTTATGAATGAGCAAAGAGCCTTTGGTCCTCATTTGATTTAGTTTATGTAGTGTGGATGGTTGTGTGATACACAGACAAGATAATGGGATATGTGAATGTAAAGAGACCTAATAGCATTGACGATTGATTCAATAAAGTTTCATAGAATGTTGTATTTATGCTTGTTTTCAATTGAAATCCAAAACTTTGTGGTTGTTTCTATTAAGTGCTTTGTAGTTTGTATTTTTTTTGGTTGATGATTATTTAATTTTTTTGCTTGTGTGGTGTTATTTTTATCATGCATATTTGCATGCATATTAGTCTATATCAAGTGGTATCAAAGTTTGCTTCTGAAATTTCTTCCTTTTTAACTCTAGCATTTGTTTCCTTTTAGTGTCGATGTCACATACACCAATTTTGTGTATTAATGTTAAATGTTTTAATTGGATTCCTAAGACATTATGTTAAATTAAATGATAAGTTGAAACTGATGACTCAACAGAGTCAAAAGATGTGGAATGTAATTCTGAATATTTTATTTTTAATAAATAAAAAGTGGAGACAACAGCTTGGGAGAGCTGTTAATAAGAGTTTTACTGTAATGTACCCTTGGTACCTTGATGTCATTATGTGTGAAAGAAAAGGGGTAACGATTTTTTTCTTTTAGGTTTCGCTGTTACTACAACATGAGCCAAACAAGTTAATGGCAGATGTTACATGGTAACACAGTGAATCATGTCTAATCAAAACACGATAATGTCAAACTAAGCTAATTGTAGCACAATCATTGACAATTTTACACCTATCCCTAAGAATGGAAAACAAACAAGATTATTATGCCTTCCAGTAATCATCTGATTGTTTAATTTCCCCTAATATTCACATGATTAATTAATCCCTTCTCTGGCAAAAAGGCTTAGGTGTATCCCTTAACCTTTGATCAACAATAGGGTTTTATCTTTTAAGCAAAGAGATCTATTCTTGCTTTCTTCTAAGTAATGGGTTGTACGAGATGCAAATCCATTTATACCAAAAGCATATCTTCACAAAAACATTCAACCTTAGAATTATTAGGGGTTTGGTTGGAAGCTACAAGTGTTTTTTATCAACATAGTACATTTAAAACAATACCATGTGCGGACATAAAAAATAACATTTTGACTATCTTCATCGACAAGGATTATGTAACAGCATCACATGTACACCAAACAAATGAGGAAGTAAAACAATCAGAACCATGAAAAGAGACAGACACAAATGTACGTGGTTCACCCCCTCTTGGGGCTACGTCCACCAAACCGTTCAAATTTATATTAAGCCATTCAACCAGGGTTACAAAACAACAGTTGTGATACTGCATCCTTTCCACAATATCTCATATCGAGATCAAAACCAGAATTGGCTAAATACTCTTATCACAAGTAATAGGTTGTAATATTCATCAAGCAAATGATTACCACCTGCAAGAACCTCTCTTAAATATAACATCGAAGACCAACATGAATTCTAGATTTGCTAATGGGAAGGGAATCAACTTATTTAGTGAAACATTTTCGTTTTCCAGTCTGTAGCTGTAACTTTGACATAATACCTTTTTTTGAGGTGTAAGCATTCTCGACAATAATAAATAGCACCTAAAGTCATACTATGACAATAACCGCCATATGTAAGAGGACTATTACAGAAAACTTCTTGTGTCCACATTACACCAGAAACATCAAATAAACAAAAGCATGCACATTCTGGCAGCAGAGGAGGGGAGCATCAGAGTTAGGTAAAACTCCTTCTAGAATTAACCAAAGGAAAAGTATGTATTCCTGAAGCAATGTAAAGGGAAACGCCCTTCCCGAAAATTGCAAGATTAGATGTAATCTGGTAATGAATAACAAGGATAAATGCAGTCCCACAACGAACATATGAAACCTCGAACTGTCACCCAAGCAAAGGAGAAACCAATTCCTTTCATCCAGAAAGAAAAAGCTTCGTCTCTTACATTCAGAGATTGTCTGCACCTAGAAATCATTTAAATAAACAATGTTTAACTATATGCATGGGTAGTTCCTATTGGAGGAATAGCCTAGTCATCATGCCCCTAAAAGAAGCGTATCGCTATCAACCAATAAAATACACTAGAGAAACAACCCAAACTTGGGTTGATCCTAAGAATGGTGTCGCCCTAGCTATCAGGACATCAGTAAAAAGATAAAATAGGCGGAGGATAAACCATAGGAAGGGCAGTTGTCCCTACTAAGGAGATCGCTTGAGTGATCCTATCATCAAATAGCGAGATAGTAGGGAGAGTCTGTTTGTATAAAAAAAAATCTCTTAGCAGTTTTCATACTGCAAACCAATCGTAGATTTCCATCTTTAACAACCCTTGGGTCGATCCAACAGAAAGAGAATGCCGAGCCCTTTTAGAAAGCAGCTGAAACTATTACTGCTTGGTCAATTCTCAAGAATGAGATCACCCAACCCCTTTTATCAACCCCAACAACAAAAGAAAACAGATACTTGGTTTCAGTAGATAAAATCTTCTACATATTTTAAATGATGAAACTTAGAATGAGCCTTTCCAAACTCTTAAACCCCAAAACGATGGAAAGGCATTCACTCGGGTGGAGTTTCCCTCAAGAAAGAAAACAAAACCACAAGTCGGGCATAGGGATACCTCTTACAGAGACGTCGTTCCACATATCTGTGAGTCTCTCAATGAGAAGGATTCCATGGGAATGAAAGAGAAGAAAATCTCTACCTCGCCAATCCATATGAGGAGTAAAATGGTGAGAATGAAACACAAGCTCATTGCTTAGCATGGAATTTCTCCCATTGGAAGTGGGATGGGTTTAGCCTTGGATGTAAATAAATCTTTTAAAACAAATAATGAGAACTCGCTGCAGTCACATGCAGAGACTCGCAGATGAGTCATTAGTCGAATTATACATTGGCACAAGTCGTATTTGTAAAGATTCATAATGCATGAAGGAAATGCTTACCTAAACGTGGATCTGTAACTAAGATCCACACAGAATATGTTCCCAGATTTCAAGATCCATCCTCGATCAAATGCAGACACCCCCATGCAAACAAGCAATAAAACAAACTGGTTCACGCCCATTACCGGCTGCCATGCAGTAATGCGTGCCTTCCCTTTAACACAGAGATTTCAAGCATTCATAAAAAAGTTGAACTCTTTTTTCCTAGCCTCCATCCAAGTCGATGAAAAAGCTCTCCCCCAAAGCTTTTCTCCACAACAAAATATAATCAAGAAAAACCCTAACGTTCCCACGATTAGCACTTTCCGTTTCCGGTAAAGCCTCCACAACGGGCGTCTTTATTTTAGGAAAACATAAAAATCCCTAATCAATGCCTCTTCCTAGTTAATCTCAGTCTAGGGAAATAATTACACCTCCACGATTAGTGGCCTTAAATCAAGTGACGGTTTTCTTTTCCAAAACTTCACCCTCTACTCAAAAATCAAAGTATGATAAACCCATACATATTTTATCTCCCCACAAAATCTCTCGTTAAGATGCTCCCCTTTTGTAAATACATCGAATTCCTACATGTTCCTTACTATTCCAGATAGTACATGTATGAAATGATTTTATGATATATATATATATATATATATTATACCAACAGCTCCTTTCACTATAGGCGATCTGCTAAGACATTAAATAAAATAGTTCTCCTCTATCATATGTAATGTTCTTTTATGTATTTACACAAGCAAATCCTTTTCACTATAGGGGTATGATATTGTACAAAATAATTATCCACCATTTATGTAAT
Source organism: Pseudotsuga menziesii (assembly GCA_001517045.1). NCBI lineage: Eukaryota > Viridiplantae > Streptophyta > Pinopsida > Pinales > Pinaceae > Pseudotsuga > Pseudotsuga menziesii. Next base: position 14,640 of record LPNX010284394.1, on the reverse strand, counting down.
ATTCTTTACATATTTTATACATGCAGGTGGTCTTATATCGTATATAATATCCTTATATTTAATATACATGTGTATGGAATAAATGTCCGCTATAATATATATAATGTCATTTATTATATATATAATGTCATTTATATCCTACCTGCAGTTTTATTTACTACAGGCAGTTTGCTAATATATATATGGGACCCTTATATATAACATACACACATTTTCCTTCCAATCTCCTTGGTCAAGGTGAGGTGGAAATAAGTGCTAGAATACTTAGGCTCTTGTTGTTTTTTTAAGGAAAGTTTCCTTTGACCATTAGCTCTATTAGGATGCTTTTCTCCTCGAAATATACCTTTTGATCTTAATGCCTTAATTCTTTTGTATCGATGCTAAACTGGGTGCAACTCCTCCTATCTTGACTTGATCCTATTAGGGTTTAGTTCAGAGTTGCGATGTCTCAGTCGGGATAGGTTTTGGTGAAAACATGTACCGTGGTATGTGCGGATACTGTCTCTGAAGACCCAGGATGTAAGTTAGTCCACTTAGGCTTACTTCGATCTAGGACAACAATTAAATCTTATGTCATTCAAGAAGATGTTCACTCTTCTTCCCATTCACTGTTTTACCTCCCCTAGTGGATTCAGTCGCCTGTTTTAAGTTGTGTCCCGGTCTCACGTCTTTCAAGGTCTATAGCTTTGAAAAATCACATCACCTATCATACAAAGTTCTGTTGGTAGGGCCTTAGCCTTGAGCTCCTCACCAGAGAACAAATACATCCAAAAATTACAAAATATTCAAAGGCATTTCAAGGGGGATGTTACAGTTACTGGTCAAACTGGTGGAAGGAACTAGGTGGAGAGAAAAAGACAAGTGGCATCATCCTCAAAAAATTCCTATGTTGCAGGTGGAAACTTCCCTACATTTGGGGTCATGATCCCCCAAGAAAGTGGGATCAGAGCAGGTGGCTCAATTAATGACAACTAACCCAAAAAGACCTAGGCAATCTTTTAAAAGTACCCAATGTAGAGAGCTGAGGCTGCTTAGATATTTTCCAGGAGAAGAAACATTCAGGTGGAATACACTTTAAGGAATTCATTGGGAAAGAGGGAAAACTGTAAGGAAGGTGTTTGAGAGATGAACTGCAGTGACTTGATCTGATACATCTTGCTAGCTGAGAGATTTGACTGACAAGTTCAGGACTAGTATTGAGTCTCAGGACTAGTACTTGACTAATTGCTGCACCTAGTTCCAGCCAGGGAGACCAAAGCAAGCTCGGGGGTCCTGAGGAGTTGCTGTTTGAGCGCTCTCCAGGAGTTGGTAGGGAGGAACGTCCTCCCATTGCTGTTGTGAACCAAGCTCTAAGAACAGGTTCCATTATTTATTAATTTCTATGTTATTATCTGTGTATGATTGAATGATGCATTGCAGTTTATGATGTAAAGACTTAGATTGTTTAGTAATGAAGTTATTCTTAGTTGTTTAGTAATGGAATTATTCTTGATGAGAAACAAATCCCACCTGTGTTTTTCCTCATCTGGAGTAATCCAGATCGCACTCTAGCACAGGTGGTGTATATAAATGAAGATGGTATGATGTGAATTTAGAATAAGATGTTAGCTTGATTAAGAGAATGTTTACTTTTACTTGTTATCAGAAGAAATAGTATTCTGTGTATGAAATAGGATTAGGGTTAGACCTAAACTATGAATGACATATTTTAGAAGCCGAGAAAGAAGCTATATCTTTTACTGACAGTAGTATGTTTGGTAGATGAAACAGTTCCTTTTACAGTATTCACTTTCGAAATCTTTATATCTACTAAGAATAAAAAAGGAAGAGTATATATAAAAGTTAAAATAGGTAGTGTCAGGATATTTTAAAATGATATTCATCTCTACAGGTTATTTCTTTCCTGTATATAAATAAAAATTAATGTATTTTACTTTTATAACACTCAACCTGTGAGCGAGGATAGACCAACTTAGATTTATTTCTAAAAGCTGAAACTAATAGGTGTAAGATTTTTAATTACACTATAATGTAAATAACTATTTCATTTTATCTAACTGAACTTAGATAAGTTATACAACAATTAACTTGTTCCTTCTATAACTTAAATCAAACATTACAATATAGTTCATAGGATATAGATAGTTGTTATACTATTAATTTATAAATACTATTATTGTAAAATAAATAGGGAACATAAGAAATAAACAACATAATACTATCTCTCTATACAACTACAAATAAACTAAATATAAAGATTATATACATAATTATAGGAGCTATATTACTTACAAGTAAGATAATATTCTTATTTCATAACAAGTAAATATGAATTCTATACTTTAAGGGATGTAACTATCAATTACCTAATTACAACTATAAAAACATGAAATTTCTTTTATTATGAAAGATAACAGATGTAAAACAATATTTAAAATTTATTTAGAATGAAGTATATCTAAACAAGATAATAAAAAAATCATTATATAGATATCCTAAATACTATACAGGTTAAAAATTAAATAAAATCACTTGCAGGAAATCAAATAAACAGAACTTAGACACGCTTGACTCATCGAGCTAAATAATCATTTACACAATACAAATAATAATCAAATAAATTACAAAATTACATAGTAACTTTAAGTAATTTAAAGAAACAGTAAATACATTGGTTTTTATAGCCAAGTTAGGGTAAAACCCTAATATATACCAAAAAAATTATAGGAGAGGTAAAACCAAAGAGTTAAGCTCTTCTAATGCCTCTCGGCTTCAACAAAATTTCACAGAGTGAGGCTTAACAACCTTCTTTCATTTACATATATAACCACAGTAACAAAAATAAAAAACAAAATTTACAGTCACAGCCTGAGCCGAAGAACCCGCATAAAGCAAGGGTTTCAGCAACCACTAAAAAAACAATGAACCAAGTAACTAGGTAAACCAAAAACCACAAGGGTTTTACAGGCCACGGCGACCAACCAGCAAATGTCCCATAAGGTACCAGACAAGGAAGAACAGCCATGGGGTATCCAAGGCTTACTCGTGCAAACCATTTCCACAACCCCGCACCAACCACACAGAGAGAGAGACAGGTCAACACCTATGAATCATCAAACACATTGTTGTTAATATCTTGCATCGAAATTAACTTATTGAATAATAAACAAATATGCAAAGAAAATCAAAATTGTAAATGGTTTTTCTTACCTTAAAGCTACACCAAAACGTAACCACCCATGAGAAGAAGCACTACCACCAGCACGAAGAGGAGTAAGCCTTTCATCAGCTGCAAGGAAGAAAGTATTACTAATACAGTATCGACCCTTAGCGACAGAGAATTACAGTCACCAGCCCAGCAAGTTTAAAACACATGTGCCGTATTGGTTCTTCAACTAATAACCTAGTATGTTGCCAAACCCTGCGACTCAACTAAACTCGAGAGGAGAAGCCACAACAATCATTATTAAGCCAAGGAAGAAGGAGATCTTACAGTCTAGTAAGAACCGAAGTGGGCAAGCCGTGACAGATAAACCATGAAGGAAAAACAAACAACCCAGCTCATGCAACCATCAGATCGTTACAATTCGTCTCTAGGAGCATACAGGGTGAGCTCACCACGAGCAGAAGACAGAGAAACAAGTTGGGAGAATACCTGCAACAAGTAGCAGAGTGATAGGGCGAGCAACCAATACTACCAACACAATAGCAGAGCGGCTGGAGGCCTAGAACGGCGGGGGAAAATGATAAGTTAGGGTTCGACAGTGCTCCTTTTAAACGTCTAACACTTGGCTGTGATGAGTCCACGTGCTCATGGAAATAATTTGCATGCAGTGGGTGAGTTTTGTATAGTCTCGACTAGTAATCACAAGAGGACGATAATACCAATCATTTTTGCTGTTTTCGAAGGTTCCAACATAATCTTTACCCTGAAGTCAACCTAGCATGCACGCTGGTTTACAAACAACAACACATTATTTATATTGTTAGGTTTTAAAACTTATAAAGGGTATAATCAAACTTTACGACCCATCCATTATACTCAATGATTATTCATACCAGCGTTTGTAACTCTATCAAAGATCAAGGTTATAAACTTATATGACCTAGCACATCTTACAAGCAGGGGTGTTTATATTAAAAGGTTATAAAACTTAAAACCAAGGATAAACCATAAAATTTGCTTGGGCGTGGTCAATCCATGACCCCTTTGTTTATACAAACATGGTATTCATCCAGTTAACCAACTATAACTCTATCCAAAGCTATGATAATTGATGTTTATAAAAGAATTTCATAAAGTCATTTTATGGTATTTACGCTACATGTTAGTGTTAGACTTATTGCCTTAAATATTTAACTATTAAACTAATAAGGTTTGTTATTGAGCATGCTAAGTATTAAATGCTTAAGGAGCTTAACATTAGAACTTTATAAATTAATAACCTTAACTGGATAATGTATTCCAAGTAAATTATGGGAAGAGGAACTTAATCCATCATCACTATTATAGCCTAATTGGAAGTAGTATATAAGGATACAATTTTCCTTAGAACTTCAAGCTTGGAAGATGGATCAATAGTATTGAAACTTATTAACTTTTGCACAATACTTTCACATTGTAAAGAATAACCAAAAATTTATTAGGATGAAAAAGGATTATGTTCACTTTGTAAAATAGATCCTTAATGTAATAACCCTGTCATTCTTAGTCTGCATGCAAAGAAAGATTTAAGCATTTATACACGACGACTATAGTAAACACTGGTAAAAATCGAAGAGCTTAGTACGCAATAAGAACTATAAATTACAACTTCTAGAGAGAAAGCAACTGTCATCAATACTGATAGGACCGACTCTCATTTTCCATGACGTCTTTACAAAGAATAATGAGTTAAAGGTTTTACCTCATAAAAACAGTGGAAATGGAAAAGCATTTATATTCTTTACTGAGCTATTATTATTGCGACGAACAAATATCTGAATGCTTTAGGATTAGTGACAAGCAGCACTGGATCTTCTTACCTATAAGTCTGTAAGAGCAAGTAAACTTTCTGCGTTAGCTCAAAGCTAAGTAAGCCCCAGATCACCAAGACAGTTCCACCTTGTGGTCGTAAAGAAAAACAAGTTATTAAACGGAAAAAGAATTATTTTATAAGGTAAACATAATCAAGTAGATAATTCAGTTTACAAAATCATTAACATATAACTAATTAAAACAATTAGTTGACTGCATTAATGAGATTTATCTGTATTTTCAAAATTTTAAAATTTTCGGAAATTTTGGGGTTTTGACAGTTGAGGTTCGCTTCCTATTCAGTGCCAAATTTTTCTTTTGTTTTATCTCTAGGGTTTTCTTCCATTTAGTTCCAAGTTTTTTTTCTTAATTAACGTCCATATTTGCTTCCTATTAAGCAACCAATTTAGTTTCCTATTTAGAGTCAACAATAGCACCAATTATGGCTTCCATTTTAATGCCAAGTTTTTCTTCCATTTTACACCCACATTTTTCTTCCATTTTAACATCTCATGTTCCTTCCTTTATAGGTTCCACTTTATTAATTTAATATTTTTAATATCAATTAAAATTCTTAAATATATCATGGGTCTTAAATAACATATATGATTATAGAATAATTGGTGTTGCAATTCATATATTTTATAGCATAACATTTATAATGATTTTTTAGGGAAACAAATAATGACTCTCTCGATAGGAACATCGGGGTACAATGAAGTAAAAATGATTCTCCCGATAGGAACATCGGGGTACAATATAAGATATACAAGTGAATACATTCCGAAGTTACAAATACATCAACACTGTAAACAGAGGGTAAAACCCTTGAGGGTTGAACTTTTTAAACTTATCTTATGTAGATTCAGAGTCCTCTCCCCTCGGCTCCTTAAGATCAGGCTTAAGTACGTGCAAATAAACTCTATATATAAGATATGGTGGTTGAATGGTACAAATCAGTGAGAGTAAGAAGAAAAGAAACTAAGTTAAGATTAAGGTTACCTAATCGTTTTATAATGCAGGACTGGGAGGAAGTGTCCTTGTTGCCTCCCTCTTCAATGCCCTCCTCCTACATTTGGTTTTTAAGTTACAGTCATAACTATTTAGATATATGAAAGAAAACTTTAACAAATATTATTAAAAATATTATAGATACCTTTGGCGAGTTGCAGAGAGGGCCAGGCATTGGCTCCTCTAGGGTGGCTGTTATCCATCCTCTGTATGCACCCATAATAGTGTACTATCAGCAAATTCCATTAACACTAATATTTACCAAACAAAAAACACAGAGATGAGTCCAGAACCTTAACCTGTTAGCCACACATCATGCTTGGTCGATTTCGATGACAGGTTCGTTGAGGTGCAAGGAGTGAGCTGCAGACCACCATGAAAGACATAGAAGCACAATAGTGCCTTGGGAAATAATCGAGGACAATGTTTCTAGTACTGGAAACAATTCTACAACAGAAACCATAACAACATCACCATTGATAGAGTAGAGCTTTGAATCTTTCTAGTTACAGACCAAAACGATCAAATGCACTAATGAAGGTCTAGACAACTGAAAACGACATATTAAAAACCATATGAAAACCTTTGTTATCTCTCCTTACAGATGGACAACCGAGATCCACTCTCGATCTAGCTCAAAGGGCATGGCTGTGCTGTCAAATCTTAGTGAGTACAAATCATTTAAGTCTCCAATTCAACCAAGGTACAACATAATAACTTGCGACGAAGAGAATTATGGCCCTCAATCATTGATTTTGAAGTATCGACATCAAGCTCGAACCATGGGTTAAAACATTACCACTACAAACCATATAATACATTGCAAAATCCATGTCCCATCATACTCATTATAATATTCCAAGAAACATTGCATAATAAATTATAACTTGTGCATCATGTATCACAAAGGTTTTACACTATGGTAAATACCATATGCCTTACCAAACCTCATACCATCGCGCTTAGGATAGAGTAATCACATTGTACCATGAGGTTAAGCTATGGTAAGGCCTATGGCCTTTAAACCTCAATTAACAATCTTATTACATTAGTGGATGGGATTAAGAATATGGATAGTCTCCCCATCCTTAGGAAGTTGCTGAATCCCTAGCAAATCTTTAAAATAAAAGCAAGGAAACTATAAACATCACCTTTGGGTGTAGCTAAACGCAAGAGATGATTGGCCATTTCCTTAGTCGACAAAGCTTGGCATTATAAGCAAAACACAAAGATTAATAACTTGCATAAACATAAATAACTTAGAAACATGAGTAAACTGCTCGTTAATTACAACTAAAGCAATGCATGTAAATTTTTTTATTTATTTACGAAATTGAGATGTGTTACAGGTTGTTATTTGAAGGAGACGCAACTTGATTGTAATAGAAAATTCACAAACATTTGAGATAAGAGAATGATCTCCTTGAGATGAATTTAAAGAGACCATGTCTGTGGAAAAAGTAATGCACAAAGGAGTGTGAAATTTTGTTATATACTATATGTTAAGGGCCATTGGCCATATCATAATTCATATCTTCAACATTCTTCTTAAACATCAGAGGCACCATAACTTGTAGATAGTTTTAATTTTTGTTTTTGTTAAAGTAGGAAACGTACCTTTTGGTTTTCGTTAAAGTAAGAAAAGTACCTCCCTTTCTAACACTTTTCCTTATATGTCTGTATATTTTTCCACCTCTCCTCACATATAAGTGTTTTTTTCCACCTCTCCTTATATATAAGTATTTTTCTACCTCTAATATAAAGAAAGTCCCAAGGTCATCAATAAAAAGTAAAATAATTTGATGTAGGATATATGATTACACCCTTAATTTTATGAAATATATTTTAACTTTACTCTTATGAAGAGATTTATCATTAGTTATATGGATGATTTCATTATAATCCTTGAAACTAGTTAGAGTTTGGATGAAATGAAATTTAGAGAAAAATGATTTAACTCAATAAAGTAAAATAAAGTAAATGAAATGGAATAATTAAAATAATAAATTAAACATTGAAATTAAATAGTTGAAATAGGATGTATCTAATTAAAGTAGACTCTCTCAATGTGATAATGTGTATCTTATGGTTAGTATAATATACAAATTAATATCCAAGTAATTTGATAAATTCATAGTAAATTGAATAGTTAAAATAATACTTATATAAACAATTCATCATCCTCAAAGATATTTTGGCTCCAAAAATCATCCAAAAAAATCTCAAAACAATTAATTTTGTTTGTTTGTTTGTTAAGATTTGGATTAACTGAAATGTTAATATAATATAAAATTAATTATTAAACAAATGAAAGATTTTTCAAGCTAAACTTAAGAACATTATTAATATAATTTATTTATCATAATTATATGGATTCATTTGATGCCTACTAATTATTTATATATTTAATAATTGTTTATTTTAAATTTAAAATATGGCTATAAATACTTATTTTGAATTTGAAACTATGGCCATAAAATTAATCTAGAAGGTACAAGTGTGTGCACTTCTTATAATCTAGGAAAAACATACTTATTCTTCCACTTTAAATTTTAAATTCTAATTACTTATTAGCCCATTTACTTAACTTGTGGCCTATTAGTTATTTTGTATATATATTTTTACTCATTGTTTATTTCGAATTTGAAACTATTGCCATAAAATTAATCTAGACAATACACTTGTCTTTTCCTCCTATAATCTTGGAAAAACATACTTATTATTCTACCTTAAATTCTAAATACCTAAATAACTATTAATGGAAAAACTGTACAACTAATTTTTTTGGTTAAAACTTGAACTAAACTAATCAATAAATGCTGTAACTAAAACTTCTTGTTAAAACTGGAGATTGAACAGTTCATATAATATAAAAAATGTATGAAAAATGTTTTTTCCTCTAAAACATATATTTACTATTCCACCTTAACTTCTAAATACCTAAATAATTAGTAATAGAAAAACAGTACAACTAAAACTTTTTATTAAAACTTGACAATAAACTAAATAAATGATGCAATAGAAACTTTTTTTTAAAACTGTGAAAGAACAATTTATATACTATAAAAAACTAATAATTAATAATATCGGTTCAAAATAACCAATATAACTTAATTGAAAAGAAACTAATTTAACAAAATAAAAAATAAACTAACAAGAGTAGAAACTGTCAATTACAAGAGTAGAATTGGGTGGGGAGGGTAACCTTCAATCCTCCCAACCACCCAAACTACATCCATTTGACACTAATAATGTTAGTGTTAGGACCAAGAGTAATACAGAAAAAATAAATGAGGCATGCACGAGGAGAAGGTAAAGCGGTACATTTATTAAAAAAAAAAGATTAGAATACTAGCGCGAGATACCAGGGGTGTCATTATTGTGATTCGTTGAACCAGTCGTGGACAGTTGAAAACTTTTTGCATCCTGCTCAGCTCAGCGTTGCATTGTTATAAATTGAGACACCAGCGGTGTAAAATCCAAAAGAAGCCGTGTTTACTGGTTGAAAGAATTGAGATTTGAGGACGAGGGAAGGAAGGAGGTGGAGGTGGAAGCAGCAGTGCTGGAAGTTTCTGTGAGTGCCAGTACCAATCTCACCATGAATTTTGATGATTGGAACAATGCGGTGTTACAGAGCAACAGTAGTTCTACGGCGTACATGCACCAACTAAGCAGCAACGCAGCTCCTGTGGTATCAGGGAACTCAGACGACACCACTTATATTGTGAATGTTGGTTTTGGGACGCCTCCAAAGCAAAACATTAAGATGAAATTTGACACCGCGTCGGACGTTTCTTGGTTAAGCTGCGATTATAGCGGTGGGTCGTCTACTCACAAGCGCCTGGATTGCAAGTCATGCGATCGGCAGGCAGAAGGCGTATCTTGTAATACCCAAAATCAGTGCATCCTGGAAGCTAGATACGCTGATGGAAAACAAATAATGGCGCATATGAGTGAGGACACACTCTGGGTGGGTTCTCAGTCTTTCCTAAACTTTGCATTCGGATGTGGATACAGCTTTAAGGGGTTTGAAGATAGCACTAATCGACCTTCTATTGGAAGCCTGGCTTTTGGTAGAAACTCTCTTTCTCTGCCTTCTCAGGCAAGATGACTCTTCACCTACTGCGTTCCGGACTTCATGAATCCCAAACAGAAAGGATGGCTGAGCCTGGGCGATGCAGCTTCCATTCCCTCAGCTTCCATGTTCACCGCTTTGCTCTCGAATCCTATGGCTACTTCCTGGTATTTTGTTCAAATCTCTGGCATCAGCGTGGGGGGCAACCGCCTCAATATCTCGCCTAAAATTTTCCAGTTTAATTCAGGTGAATCAGGAGGAACGATTCTGGACAGCAGTCCTTATGAGCCAGCTAGTGCCGCCGGCTTACAATGCTTTAAGAGCTGCATTTCTGAACCACACCAAGGAGATGGGCTGAGCTTATCCAGCATGTACGTCCATGCTGGTTAAGCCAGCTGGCTCGCGTGGTCCCCACATTTCGCCTCCATTCTGCACCGGCTGAAATCGGAAAAACAGTTTAACCGGCGCTGCCTCTGGTGTTCTTGGTTCATAAATATGTATGTACCTACGACGCGAAATTTATGGAGTCGATTTGAAATTTGAATTAGATATAGCTGAAATTTCTTCGGATTCAAAGCGGCAAAACAAAGGGCATACTTGAATGGGCTCTGCGAGGGCTGCCCGAGGATTTCTTGTCTCATTCTTTGTATCCTCTTCTCATGGGGATAAGCTCAGCCAAAGAGGAGAACCCGAAGGGCGGAGCCGCCAGCTCCTCGGCCGTTAAGTCCTTGTTCCGCAATTTACAAGGGTGAAAGGCATGGGCACTGCTCGCAGGGGCAAAGACACAGAAATAAATGGCCGGAATGCGCATCTCTGCAGCAGCGGTCTGTGCCCAATATTGCACGAAGTCGTGGACGAGAAAATCCGGCGACAGCTGCCTGAGTAAGCTTCGGAACGGCTTCTCCATGCCGTCCATGGCTGTCTTCAATGGAAACGCCATTTCTGTCGGGATGTCTGCAGTGCTTTCCGCGCCCGGAGTCAGGCCTTCCGTGGGCGGTAACGGCAGTTCCAGCAGATCGATCCGGCCAGGCCATTGCTGAAGCAGTAGCGAAGGCCTGATTCTGGAAATGTTAACAGGCGTGGAGAAAAACGAGACTGTGTGGCCATGGATTGCAAGGGCCTTTGAGAGGTTTAAGAAGGGATTGATGTGGCCCTGTGCCAACCATGGAAATACCAGAAAGTGAAGCCACGTCTTGCAGCCATTGTGATCGTCCATCATAAAACTCCATAACTGATCTTGAATGGTGCTATATTCAATATTCAGAGAGATGCATTGTATGTTTCGGCCGGCCATGATGGACTATATAGAAAACTTGTACCCAGCTACCCTTCATCGCAAGGTTTTGACTCAGATACCATAATTTAATTATGGAATATTGTTACACACAGTAGGATAATAAGTTAATTTTAAATAAGATCATTAAGAAAGTTTTATTAACGTTTACTTAAATTACACGAGGCATAAAAGTCTAAATAAAATTCTTCAAGTTTGGTAGTCGAAAGTTCACTGTGTGATTCTTAAAGTGTACTAATTGCATTGAAAGTTGAAAGTATACAAAAATACTTTTAGAATTTGGATTTTTTTTATTATAAAAAATAATAAATATTTCATCTAATTTTATTAAATATATGTATATATTTGTAAAAATTTGTTGTATATTTTTTATAATTTATTTTAGGTTATAAATGGCAAAAATATATATATACATAGATATTAGTTTATTACTATAGATATTTCATTAATTTATTTTAGATTTATATATGTCAAAAATTATTGTATATATATTAATTTTATTAAATATATGTATATATCTGTAAAAATTTGTTGTATATTTTTTATAATTTATTTTAGGTTATAAATGGCAAAATATATATATATACATATAGATATTAGTTTACTAATATAGATATTTCATTAATTTATTTTAGATTTATATATGTCAAAAATTATTGTATATTTTTATAATTTATTTTAGGCAACATCCAAATATAGAAGTAAGATTAATTTATTTTAGATATATATAAAAAATGGTTGTATGTTTTTTTATAATTAATTTTATGTAATAAATGAGAAAAAATTATTATAGATTTATTAGTTTATTAATATAGATATGACACTAGTTATTGGCATGTCGTTACGACACTAGTTATGCTTGATGGGAATAGTAATTAAACTGTGGCCTTATTATTGTACCATGAGAATGCCAAAGGGTTCCTCGTAAAGTAAATAAGGACGTATTTTATTGTAAGGTATAATAGTGTAAAGTATAATATGGTTAGGGAGGAATCATTCACTCTAAGATGTTTTAAAGGGCTAGAGAAAATTGTTTGACCGACTTTACACTAATAGTGGAGTAGAGGTTTATTTTATTATTTGAAATTTAGTTAAATACAGTGGTCTGAAAACATTTTATCATAAAGGTTGCTAGAAGAGAATAGTAATGTACTTTAGTATTGAACCACAATGTTTTTATTTGTGGATTCCGGGTATGTTATATATGTTCAAGTGGTACAAATTTTATCTTTAATTGCAATGTACATAAAAAAATTATAAGTTTGAATGTACATAAAAAATTATAAGTTTGAGTTTGAGTTTTTACTCAAATTTAATTTAGAGTTTGAATTGATGGAATTAGCTCCCATTTCACCTTGATGACGGACTCTATGTTTATAAGCCAAGCTATATAAACATTCAGTTATAGATAAAACTATTTTTCCTACATTATCAACATTCATCTATATCATTTATGGTTTGTCTAAAAATTCAATTTGTGAAACATTTTAAGGTTTCCTAATTATACCAAACACATCTGAAACATTTTAAGATTTCTAATTATACTAATTATACCAAACACATATATGAGAAAAAATTAATGGAGTTGAGATAAGAAGCCCTTGTGAGTGTATGCGATTATATGTATCCTTTAAACATTTTCGTTTAGCCTCCACCAAAATGAAGGCTTCCGTTTTTTAATAAACTATGTACTTAATTCTTTTATGCTCGCATGGTTTGTAAATGGTTTATCCTATATATATATTAAAAAAACTTGAATTTTTGAATAAATTATGTATTTAATTTTTTTATGTTAGCATAGTTGCTAAATAAAGTTAAATTTTATGGTAATATATAGTTAAGATTAAAATGAATTCTTATAAACTTTATAGTGAAACACCTTGTTATTTTATTTAAAAAATTTTATGGACGAAAAGGGTTTGGCATCTATGTGATTCTATGAGCCTTGATGAGGAAAATCACTTTCTCTTAGAGTGCCTTGCTTACAGACACATTAAATTTGAGCTTCATAGTATTTGTTACAATACAAACTTTTATAACCTCCTATAGAAAGCTTCTTGGCAAGCTTTTTTAGCACATGAACAAGACTTTAAAGTAAACCAAGTATTATCCTCCTTAAGGTCAGGTAAACAAAAGTTGGTCTCAGTAGATGTTAATCATCATCATCATGTTTATGTTACTCCATTTATGAAAAGTAGTCGATGTCCACATTTTATGTATAATTTATAATAAAAAATTATATCTCATTACATTTTTAAGGGAGTTGATGTCTATATTTTATATAGAATCTATAATCTTTTTTTATATATTATGTTATTATGTTCATGTTGGTTTACTTGAAGATAGGTGGTGTTTGTATGTTATGTATTTTTTTAATTTTATTTATAAAATATTTATTAATTTGATTATGATGATGACGATGACGATGATGACGCCCATGATGACGATGAGCAACTTTGTTTTATAGGACCTTAAAAAGGATAATACTTGATTTACTTTAAAATATGAAAAACCCTTTCATCTTAATTGTAATGTCATATTTTATGTATTTTTTTTAGAATTGTAAGTATATATATATTTTTTAAATGTATAATTTTTTATATTTTATTAGATTTTTTAATATAAGTTTTATATGTATAAACTAAATGTATAATGTCATTAAAAATTAGCAATAACATTAATGATATACATCCTAATTGAAATTTATCTATATTTTCAACATAAAAACATTAAATATGGGTTAACATCAACGTTATACATCTCAATCAAATACTTAATTATTTATTTATATATTTTTACAATGACAACCAATTACATTAATGATATACATCTTAATTGTAATTAATCTATATTGTTAAGATAAAAACATTAAATATGTGTTAACATCATTGATATATATCTCAATTGTAATTTACTTATCTATTTATATATTTTTACAATGAGAACATTAACTTTTTGTTAATTTATTTAAATAGATCAATTTTCTTTAAAAAAAAATATAAATTAATCTCATATTTATATTAATAAACTAATAAATCTATAATAAATTTTTCTCATTTATTACATAAAATTAATTATAAAAAAACATACAACCATTTTTTTATATATATCTAAAATTAATTACTCTTACTTCTATATTTGGATGTTACCTAAAATAAATTATAAAAATATACAATAATATTTTACATATATAAATCTAAAATAAATTAATGAAATATCTATATTAATAAACTAATATATATA
>LPNX010284389.1:272186-395652 GCA_001517045.1 Pseudotsuga menziesii | reverse complement strand
TCCAAAGCATCTTGCTCTGTCCTTTCCTTTCCTTTGTTCTCCTCAGACTTCTTCTGCAAAGCCTCTTCTATATCATGTGGAACAACATCATTAAAGAAAACGGAGGACCCCAAATCAGTATCAACAGCATAAATATGATGAACTTCAGGTTTGTCCTGACTGCTTACTACATATGGAGTTCTCTTCTCACTATATAATCTTTTGTTCCCGTCTCGAACAGGAATCATGGCATACGACATATCCATTTGCAAACTGCCTTTCAATTTGGAAGTCCATGATCTTGACAACAGGACCCCAAAATTTGGTGGGATATCTGCTACCACCACATCCATAACTATAGTTTTAGAAGGCAATTTGTTTAGGGTTACCACCATGTATTTAATTAACCCAAGGCATTTTACTCTTTTAGAATCAAAGGAATACAGATCTTTATAAGGTCTTGTTACCTCTAATCCCAAACTTTCCACCACCCCTTTGGGCATTAGATTGTGTGATGCCCAAAATCCAACATAGCATTATGGACCACTTTGTCATGCACATTCAGGCTTAAATAGAAAGGAGGAACCTCTTCACCTTCCATATTTTCAACTTTTGGTCCAAATGAAATAGCTGGACTATCATCATTCAGTTCCAAAATGTCAGACTGCCATTCGCCTTGATTCCTGACCATTTTCGTGATGGTATCCCTGTATTCAGTGTTTCTCAACAATTCATTGAACGAAACTGAGATTTTTAGCTTTGAAATCTCATTCTGTAAATTAAAACTAGCACCAATCTTTTCCACGTCAACTAGAGTTGCCTTCTTTATTATTTTATCCTTTTGAACATCATTTTCAACTTCTTTGTTTACAAAAGGCTCTTTTTGTAGTTCTTTTCCTTTTTCTACATTCACAGAACTAGAGGAAGGCTGATTTGGATTTGCCTTCCCTTTATTTATGTGGATATCCCTGTTCCTCAATCTGATTTTCCTCTGCACATCATCCATAGCATGTAAATATCATCTTTGATACAACTCATTCTCCTTTTCAATTTCTTCATTTCCACCCTCTTGTTCAAACAAGTTATGTTCCTCTTCAGTAAGATATATCTCTGTATCCTGCTCTCCAAACAGGTGAATCTCATTTTCAGGGGGATCTTCTTCATTAGCAACATAATTTTCAGGGAAAGGGGGACGAATGGGCTGTTCTTATTTGTTCCTTGGATTTCTCTGGTCTCTCTGTCTATTTTGAGGGGGAACAGGGGGATTTGGTCTTCTGAAATTTGGATTCCTAATTTGGGGCTCCCCTTTCTCTCTGTTGAAAGGCCTAGTATCCATAGTTAATCTATCCATCAACTTCTCCATGGTTTTCAACATCATTTCGAATTTAGCATCAACAGAAGAGGATGAAGTAGAAGGCAAATTTTCTTCTTTTCTCCTCATATCCAAATCCCTATGCTTTATTTTTCCACTCACCATCATGTTAGCTTCCACTTCTAGGGCATCAGTAAACATGGCAGTAAGAGTTGCCGATTTCCTCTCCCATAATGAGAATGAAAAATCATTATCAAAAGCCCCAGCATAATGTAGTTTGGCAGCTGCAAGAGAAGGTTTTATATCTTCTGGAATAGAGTTATAATCCCTCATGAATCTACTTGAGAATTCATGAACAGACTCGAAACCCCCTTTTTTAAGACTGTTATACTGAGATAAAAGCTGCAGAGGATTCTGTTTATCATCCCACCTATCCAGGAAAGCAGTTTGGAAAGCCTGAAAATTCAGTATGGACCCATTTGGCAAATCTTTGAACCATTTCTTTGCCTCTCCTGAAAAACTTTGGGCAAATAACCGCATTTTAACATCAGGATAATCAACTTCTTCTAAGTCAATAAAATCCTCAAATTTGGCAACATGTTGTTTTGCAATTATATCACCCTCTCCATCAAACAAGGAAATTCTCTGGGAATAGTTCTGAGGGAGGTCATGTAATACAGTAGGCAGATGCAAGGGAGCAAATCTGGCAGCCATTGGTCTGGGTGGATTCACAGGAAGTGAAGAACTTTGAGTACTTTGAGAGGTGGATGTTTCAACTTTAGTGGTTTGTTGCAAGTCCCTCCAGAGGGAATCTAACAGATAAGACTCTAACCTATGAGGATTAAACTCAGTATTTTTAAGGTTAGATTCAGATTTAGTCCTCAACAGGTTTTTTGCAGTATCAACTTCCCATTCTGGATTAATATGGGGACCTTGTGATGATGATGGTCCGAAAAAGGGAAAATCTAGCTTTTCTTTATTTTTTTCTCTTAAACAACTTTTCTGGATCTTCAAAACTTTTCAAGATTTCGGTATCAGAGTTACCTCGTGTGTGTCTTCTCAAAGCCAAAATGTCTTCTTTAAGTTCTGAAAAACTTCACAATGAAGTCGCCAGGGCAAATATACAACCTTCTTTACTTTCCAAAATTCTCGTTTTCCCGCAGAAATCTTTCTTCAACTTTGTCATTCTCCCAGGGTAGATATGCTCATTCGTGTCCCCGACAACGGCGCCAGTTTGTTAGCACTCAGAATGTACCCAAGTTGTAAAAGGTAAACTCCAAGGTAACAGCAAAACCACTTTTGAAAGAAACTGTTATTTTCTTCCAGAGAGGGATCTCTCAATAAAGATTTAATAGGACCAGATATAAAATAACATTTAAATATTTGTATGTATGGATGAAACAATCACATAACTATTGGGCATGGAGTCATATACAATATAAATGTATCACAAAGACATGTACACAAGATTCATCAAAGGCAAGATAATCACATCATCACAGTCATTCAAATTAATCCAGGTGAAACAGAAAAGATGAGGAAACAACCCATTAATACAGAGCATCAACAAGGATGAATTCTATATAAACTTTAGTAGAAAATGTATAAAATATCTGAAATGATGACTAGAGCATAAACATATGAATTCCAATCATCCAACGCTGTATTTCAGATACGAGGAAGAAACAAAATGAAATGTTACACTGGGAAAATACGATTACACAAAGAAAGAAGCACAGACTGTAATATCAATGACACAGGAATCTCTGGAAAAACTCATGCATTTGCTTTGTTATTCAAAAATAGATATGTTCTCCAAAATTATTCCACAACACGATGGGTTCCCCCCCCATCACCTGAAAAAGATGCAAATATATACATAAAATAATAGGTCTTCCAAGAAGATCAATAACTGAATGATCGGCTTAATTTAGAGTTTTGTAACCGAATCCCTAACTTCTAGGAATAAATTACAACTCCAATCCTAACAGATCATAAAGTAAAAATCATCTTGATGATAGGTCCTCGCCCAGTCAACTCCATGTCTTCGCTTAGTCAGCTCCTTTGTGTATGCCGCTTGTCTCTAGGAATGAAGAATGTACTTCGTCTTTCCAAACCGCTCCACGGATTTCCACTGTTTTGCGCTTGGGGTATCACACTCCATCATTTCCCGAATTGATACTTCAAGCTCCATGTAGGCCTCGTATGATACCTTGGGCAACCCCTTTCTGACAAGCAGGAATTTTTGGAAAATCTGGAAATCCTCTGTTAACATATCTACAATAGTTTTCCCTGTTAAGCTTTTCTCCAAATCGTTAAATTTGGAGTGGTCCATGCGGCTCTGAACAAGCAAGTGATGATAGTCTTCCTGTGAGAACATCCGTCCTTCCTCATCCCAGAATGAAGGCAATCCATCCTCGAACAGCTCCTTAAAATTCTATTTGAAATTATTAACCTACAAAAGCAATTCTTCTAACCTGTCTCGGACTGTCTTCATTAAGTGATGCTTGTGAATGAACCTCTTTGCCCACAGCACTATTGATATTCTGTCTTTTATCCCCATATCGTGCAATTTCTGATAGGTCAGTGAATTCAGAAAATTTATTGTGTTCTGGGCTGTAACAAGAGGTCTTTTTTCCATATGTTCATTTACCAGCTTTAATCTCTGGTGGGACAAATTTATCAGTATATTCAGATCATCAATAAAATTTAGATAGTGCCGGAATTTGGTAATCTCTATAGATAAGGTATCCCAAATAATATGTTTTGCCCCCTGTAGAGGGCCTTTCCCGATGTTTTTCTCCTTCAGCTCGTTGAGTTTTTTCTGCAACTGATTTCTGTCCTGCAGTATTTGTTTTTTACTTTCATTTACTTTGGCCAATTCAGGTTTTATCTTTTCATTCTCTGCCTTCAATTCTTTAATTGCCTCATCTTTTAAGCTTACTTGGGACATAGGCACCAATAAATCATCCGCAGAGAAATCATCCAATGGCTTTTCGATATTCACAATGGACACATCTTCACCGGTGGGGGTCTGACTCATTAACTCTTCCATAATTTCCTTTTCATCCTTTTGATCCTTTTTCATTAAGAAAATTTGAGACAACAGTTCGCTTTGTTCAGCCTCCCACCTGTCTTTCTCTTCCTGTAGTTCCCTAGCTCTTCCTTTGTACTCCATCATCTCTTGATGGACCTTATCTTTCTCTTCTTGGAGAGCCAATAACTCAGAGGACTGAACATGTTTAGCACCTGGGATCTTCAGCTTTTTCTTTAGGACCTGGAATGCATTGTCTTTTTCTTCTAGCATCCTCTTGACCGCCTGGGTGTTATCTGAACTAACAATGTCTGTTTGCAATTTCCTAATCTGAATGACATTTGCTTTATTTTCAACCTTTTCATGCTTCAATTGAATTTCTAATTTGTCTATCAAAACTTGCAACTTATTAATCCTTACCATAGCTTGTAATAAGTCTGAGTAAATGATATCACTGGTTTGTTTGTGAAGTTGTATCTTATTCGGAGTACTGATTTTGTCCAGCCAGATCTCCATTTCAGACATCTTCTTTTCGTTTACCATAGCCATCTTAAATGTATTTCTCTCAGCATCTCTGGCAGAAACTAGAGAGGTTTTTGAACTGTACAAAATTCTCACCCGTGGGAGCAAATTTCTTGTCTCCTCTAGAGACTGTTTTCTCTTCTCCATATAGCTGGCTTTGAGTTCTTCCTTTGACTTAAATATCGAGCTTGATTCTGAACCGTCTATACCACCCTCCACATTTTTAAAGAGAACTTACTTACTTGCACAACTTTCATCGGAATTAGGGCAACCTTTTTGAAACCATCAGAAATTTCATCATTTACAATTTCACCACCTTCAAGCAGCTTTGCTTTTTTGAGGGATCCATCTTCGTCCAATTCCATATTCTCAATCTCAGAGAGACTTCTCTTAATTACAATGTTAGTATTTTCTGATACTGTAATGGGTGCAGTATGTGGATCTTCCTTGAGCTGTAACAGATTGGCTATTTCAGCCAGATTTTCAATAGACTGGTGCTCAAATGGCTTATTCTTGTTGGCTTGTTTCCTTAGGGATTTAACATGATATGGATCATAATTCACTTTTGATTCCTTTTGGAAATCCATATTCTCCAACAATTTCTCTATGAATACTAAGGCGCCATTACTTTTAAAAATGAAAGAGCCGACTTTAAGTGGAAATTTAATATTTGAAGACTTTTTGAAAGCCCCAAAATGCTCTTCTTCAGACAGCAACCTCTGCCTCATAAATTCAAGCGCAAAAATCCTCAGGGTTAAAAAAGGTAGGTAACCTGTAAGGCTGATCAGTAAACCCATATATCCTTAACACAGTGTAGTCCTTGTACAAAAACCAGTCTCCAACTCGATCTTCGGGTGAAGACTGCATTAAACATTTCATTTCATCCAGAACACAGGGCAAATTCTCATCAAACAACATTTTGTACATTTCCGACATGATCGAATTAGCAAATTCGAACATGTTGATTTGCTTGGGCAAATCAGAAGAGCATAGAGTACTTAAAAATTTCAACTCAGTGACATTGGAGCATAACAGAATGTTGAGCAAGTAGGTCTGAAACCTAAAGAACCGAACTTTTGGAAACTCAGTTAACTGAAGATGGATTGCTTCAGCGAGATACTCATCAAAATTAAACATAGGAATTGACTGGGATTCAGGGCTTAAGGAACTTATTCTTAATAAAAAACCAAGGATGACATCGCCTACACAACAATCATCAACCAGACCCAATACTTGACAAACCAGAGATACTACCAATTGGACTTCATTTTAAAAAATGTGCACAGGGTAGGGTAGGAAAAAACCATCAAGGGATTGACCTTCTTTTAGAATACTAGACAGGAAATGACAGTGATTCTCAGTTTCACAATTCTTGTAAAATTCAGCAATGACCGACTCATTTATTGACTCACAATTAACAGGGTAATTTTCGGGCAAACTGAGATTTTCTCTGATGACTGTGGCATCAATTTTACAAAATATTCTGGACGCGGACCAACTCACAATAATTATCTGGGAGGGAGAGTAGTTTACAGCACACCACTCTGCAAATTCCGCGAAATGGAGGGTTTGATCGAGAGCGAAGTAATACAAGAAATATTTACAGACATTTAATACATCGTTCCCCTGTGAGTTATAATACCACAATTTCTCCTTACTGACAAACACGCTCCCTACGGATAGGAAGGGGTCGCACATGCTCCTATCTCTGTCCACTAAAAACTCTTCCCTGTCGTCTACAACCTGACCAGACACTTGAATTTCTTTCCCCTGGTCCATTACTTAATTTTAAAATGGTAGTTCGGACGGGGGAATTACAGGGTTTAAGCCTTACCTGATTGACTATAGAGGCACGTGCTTGAAGCGTGTCTGAAACTGACAAATGGAAGCTAGCGAATCGGCCAGTCCTTTTCACCCTTCCCGAGCGGATAAAATAACCACGAGAGAAGTCAACCTTTCTTTTATAGGACCCACTCCGGAATATGCTTCGAGCGGTTTTCCATAACCACTTTCGTCTTCGGAGTCTATCACGTTCAACCACATGGACCGATGGTTTATATTCCGTGACCACCATCTATTTCTATCTACCGCGCACTTCCATTCTCCGGATTCATTCAAGACCATTGATCTGTTTCCTCTTTAATTTACAACCCTTGGATCACGTGCCACATACCTCGTTCCGCCGGGCATCTTGGTAGTAAACAACGTGCAAGTCTCCACCCTGGAGTCACCCCCAGCCGTCGATGAAATCGACCTTATCTCTCCACCGTTAGATCTAGAAGCGAATACTCGATTCCGCTGAGCTTCCCGCTATTAACCTTCTCGCAACTTGATGCTCCGGAATCGACCACGGCCGTCGATGTGATTGACCCTTATTTGTCAGCCGTCAGATTGGGTGACACCTACCAAATTCCGCTGGGCTCCACTATTTTAACCATCACGCAAGTTTATGTTCCGGAATCGTCCACCGCTGTCGATCCACTTCGCCTTTAATCCTCAACCATCAGATCAATCACCACATAACTAATTCCGCCGAAGCTCCATTGTTTAACAAGCGCACAAGTTCACGAAGCGGATTTAATATAGACCATCGATCCCATCTGGATAGATCAACGATCGTTGATCTATTCATCACATTAAACTTCGCTTACACTTATCTTCCTCGCATCTTTGAGAGTGCGGAGATAATCAGGGCCCTAGATTTTTATCCTTTTGACTTCGCACCATCAGATTTTTTATAACGTGAATGTTTTTTGCATATCATCACGCCCTTGCAATATATATTTTAACCAAGGTTCGACAGGCCACTTATTATTTCTCCTTCGTCATGGTTTTTCATCCTCCTGCTAAATAATGGTGTTAACAACTTGTATGTCCCAGAGATCTATTTTTATCTGACATTTATCTCTCTTTCAGGTACCTTTGTTCGAGCCTTTTGATCTTGGATTCTCTGATCTCTCCATACTCAGCTGTTTCCTTTATAATGTATTTCGGCTATCGTCTTCCCCTCTAACCTCATACATTAGGGGGTATCTGTTATAGCTCAAAATGACACATCTCTTCCTGTGATGACTTTCCCATGATTTCGTCGCATGTCGACACTTCCATGATGTCACTTCATGAAAGTCACTGAAAAAACACCTAACTTGGAGGACCCATATCTTGAGTTTTGTAACTCTTTTTTACCTCATCTATGCATCGTTGGAAATTTATTTTAGTTATCTAAAACTTTCTAGAAGACACCAAAGTCTGAAAATTCCCAGAAATACCCTAAAAATGAGTTTTTGATGTGTATACGACTTTCCTTAAGGAAACCCGCATACATACGCAAGTTGTTATATATAATAGTCGTGTACGCCTTAAATACACAACTTTCTGCATTGCAACCCACATATACCTCCTTGTGTATGCCACTGTTGTCTCTACAACCCGTGTACACCTCCTAAAAATGTAAAAAAAATACGAATTTGAAATTTGGGTAGTTTGGGTAGTTATGCAACTGACTTTTTCAGTTGTAACTACTTTGTCTTTGACCTTAAATCTTCATTAAGAATATAAATAGAGGTAGGGAGGTCCATGAGGGATACTTGAATATTTGTACCATTATGCTGGAGGAATCGGGACTCTCTTTTCCCACACCTTTGCCTCGACGATCATCCCCTTGTGTTGCAGAGCTTGGAGGCTGAGTTCCTTGGAGAAGAGAAGCAGCAGAACCAGATCAAGGTTTCATGAGGTGCCGAACTTGAAGAGAAGGTATATTTGTACTTGTTTTCAAGATTAATAAAGATGTGATGTCCTCCTCCTTCCCAAATCATTGTTCAATGTATGATTGAATCTCTGTTTATGATCATATTATGATGTTAGTCAAATCATTATTTCATGTTTGTTTGATTATCATTGATTTATATGTGGTCATAATGGTTTGAGGAAGGTATAATTTGTTTTGTAGGTCTCTTGGAGCAAGAGGAGCAAGAGGAAGATTGAAGGGATGCTTGGATCAACCTTCATTTGGCTAAGGTATGAACCATTCTAATCTCTGAATCTTGTTTGTATTTACTTGCAGAACTATATGCATCCGCCTTTCAACCCCAGTATTTTTATGGCCTCTTAAACCCTATCCATATGATACTTTCCTTTACAATAGTTTACTGTTCATTTTGAGGTGGGGGGGGGTGAGGGGGGTTCCCATGAGGTTTTATCCATTTCCTCGGTTTATTGAGCGATCAATTTTTTCATTAGATTGTATGGGTGACATTTGGTCTCAATTTCCAGGGACCAGGTTGTCTAATTTTGGATAAAAGGGGGTGTTAGGATTATTGTAATACTCCCTTGTCCACCATAGTCTATTTTTCAGTTTCCCAACTTAGGATGTCATTATCACTTTCATTAGTGTATGGAGATATTATATGGGGCCCACTAGCCACTTGATGCACCCTCATGCATTAGTTTAGGATATCTAGAGACCAATCCCTATATTTTAGGAGACCATTTTAAGTTTTAGGAGTTCCACCATCAGTTCACCCTAATCAGTGTTGAGTTGTTTTTATGGCTTAAAATGACACACCTCTGCCTGTGACCACTTTCCCATGATTCCGTCGCAATGTCGACACTTCATGAAAGTCACTAAAAAAACACCTAACTTGGAGGACCCATATCTTGATTTTTGTAACTTTGTTTGACATCATATCTACACTGTTGTAAATATATTTTAGTTAGCTAAAACTTTCTATAAGACACCAAAGTCTAAAAATTCCTAGAAATACACTTAAAATGAGATGTTTTGATGCATGCGCAAGTTTCCTTAAGGAAACCGACGTATGTATGCGACTTTCTATATATAATACTCATGTACGCCTTAAATACGTGATTTTTGCATTACAACCCGTGTATACCTACTGCATACGTGACTGTTATCTCCACAACCCATGTATGCCTCCTGAAAATGTAAAAAAAATACGCATTTTGAAATTTAGGTAGTTTGGGTAGTTATGCAACTGACTCCTTCAGTTGTAACTACTTTGTCTTCGACCATAACTCTTCATAAAGCATATAAATAGAGGTAGGGAGGTCCATGAGAGGGGACTTGAACTTTTGCATTGTCATGCTGGAGGAATTGAGACTCTCTTTTCCCACACCTTTTCCCTAGTGATCATCCCCTTGTGTTGTAGAGCTTGGAGGCTGAGTTCCTTGGAGAAGAGAAGCAGCAGAACCAGATCAAGGTTTTGTGAAGTGCCCAACTTGAAGAGAAGGTATATTTGTAGTTGTTTTCAAGATTAATAAAGATGTGATGTCCTTCTTCTTCCTAAATCATTATTCAAAGTATGATTGAATCTTTGTTTATGATCATATGATGATGTTATTTAGATCATTGTTTTATGTTTATTTGATTATCATTTCTTTATATGTGGTCATATTGGTTTGAGGAAGGTATAATTCATTTTGCAGGTCTCTTGGAGCAATAGGAGCAAGAGGAGCAAGAAGAGGATTGAAGGGCTACTTGGATCAACCTTCATTTGTCAATTTATGAACCATTCTAATATCTAAAACTTGCTTATATATACTTGCAGAACCATTTGCATCCACCTTTCAACCCCAGTACGTTGATGGCCTCTTAAAACCTATCCATAGGAAACTTTCCTTTACAACAAAACCAATGACTCCACTGGGGAGAGCCTTGTCTATTTGGGATTTCTCTTTGTTTCTTACAGCCTTTCGTAAGGTTTCAAGTCCTTCTTACAAGTTAGGAACACCTTTTGAGTCTGTTGGAACACCTTTCCTACCTTCCTAGGTCAGTTTTTGACCCTTTTTGTGCTTTTTGTCATCCATATGCGACTTTCAAGATAAACAGTCATGTGTCTATGTTGTATACGTGACTTGCACTATCTGCAACCCGCGTGTCATACGTGACTTTCCTTAAGGAAACCCATGTATGCACCTAAATTTTTGTTTTTCATCATTTTTTAGGGTTTTTGGGTGATTTGAGGGCTATTTGTAGGGTCTTCAAGATTCCTATGCATGTGCATGACTCCTGAGAGGTTGTCTTATCTCTTTTAGGTGCTCTTTTTCTATCTTGTAAGTCTCTTTCAAGTCTTTGAACTTGTTTTTTGATGCCTTCCCCCACACCTTTTGCTTTGGCTTGATCTAGTTGGACAAGGTACTGAGGAGCCTCTGTTTGCACGTTTAGATTGATTCTTGGGACTTCTTAACCTTTGTTTATGTTAGTCTTATTTCTCGGTCTGTCCATTCCAAAGTTGTTGGCTTGTTTACCATTGTGAGCCTTCCTTTCAAGAGAGGTTATATCCAAATTTAGGGAAACCTAGGGTTTGTTTGTGGGGTGTAGAGTAGTTGTCTATTTGCTTTGCTTACATTACTTGCTTGCATTAGTTGATAGGTTGTTTTTCTTTTTCATTTATAAAAGAAAAATAAAAAAAACACATGTTTGCTTTATATGCATGTAGATTAGGTTTTTAGTCTAGATTGCATGGCATATCATTGTTTTTGAAAAAAATAAAAAAGAATTTGTTCTTTTGTGGTTTTCAAGTTTCTATTTGAATAAGAAAAAGAGAATAGTTTTTGCTTTTTGCATTTCATTTCTCTTTGCTTAGTCATTTTGTTTAAACTTTGAGTCAAAACACCACATAATTTTCATGCCATTTACCCTCTGACTAAAAACAACCTATTAGAATGAACGATATAATTTAAAAATTATTAATAAGTTTTATTTTATAGGCTCCTACACCAACAAGCTTAGGCTAGACTTGTGGATTAAGGAGTTTTAACTCTCCACAAGTATAAAATTTTAGACATAGTTGGCCAATCACTGGGTAAATCCTCTTCTATGTTGATTGTATCTGGGAAGCTCCTCTCAAATGGGAGTTAAGCATGAGGCCGCATGGAGACTTGGACTGAGAAGATAACCCTCTGATTCCTTGTCAAAGCGTGGACCAAAGTTTTTGTGCATCTGGGGATTCTGTCTTAGACAGGGTTTCAGGATTTGTTACCCTTTCCATGCGTATGAACCAGGATTGCGACTGTCCCCCTAGACTATCAATATAGTTAAGGTAGCCTTTAGTCTCTTTGACATCTAGGGTTCATACATAGGTACACTAGAAGGCTATTTATGGCTGAGACGGGCTTGGAAGGTAACTTTGGTAGAAGGTGTGGGAGGGCGGTGGGTGATTCCTCCACTTGTGGCTAAGAACATCTACATGGACGCCAAGTAACTATCTATCAACTTTCTTCTGGAAAGCATATTTTATACATGTTTGTCTGTTTGGCTTTAGGAATTTTTTAGCGAGTGCTCTATGGTTTGTCTGTACTTAGTTTTCCTTCAGGTGTGTACTTTGTACTTGTGGTTTCCTATCGACCTCAGACTTTGTCTTTTTGTTTGAAACTATGGATAACACCCCTTTGAACACCAACCAAGAGATCCGCATGATGGCAACTCCTTGTACTATTCCTCTAAAAGAGAATGTTGGTGTTCCTTTGATGGCCACCTTGAATCTACCTGGATTCTTCCTAGGGCTACCGATGTGGTTGCTTTCCACTCCAACTATCCTGTGCTTCTAATGCTTCTCAAGTAAGCTCCTTATATTAAGGGCATCAGAACACTGCTTCCCCTTCACCTGTAGTTGATTCTCCTCCTCCTTCTACCTCATGCGGTGAAAGTACTGACTCTAGTAACCGCAGTCTAAAAGGAGTAAAAGAAGGAGGAATAGGAAGAAGGCACATAAGCAAGGGGGCACCCGTTCAACCTCTGCAGGTCAAGTTGAACCTCACCACCTAGACTCTGTAGTTCATGTTGGGGGCACCTATCCAACCTCTGCAGGTCATGTTGGATCTAAGCACTCAACCTCTGCAAGTCAAGTTGATCTTCACCATCCAGCCTCTGTTGATCATGCTAGTGGGATCCTTCCAATCTTTCCAGGTCACGTTGGATCCAGTCACTCAGCCTCTGTAGTTCATGTTGAGGGCACTCGTTCAACGTCTGATGGTCAAGTTGAACCTCCTTGTCCAACCTCTGCATTCCATGTTGGACCCAACCACCCAGCCTCTGCAGTTCATGCTAGGGGCACACACTCAACTGTTGCAAAGCATGTTGATCCTAACCATTCAGCATCTGTTGTTCATGTTGGTGGTGCTCTTCCAACCTCTACAAGTCATGTTGGACCCAGTCTCTTAGCATCTGGAAGTCATGATGGGGGCAATCTTTCAGCCTCTATGGTTCATGCTGGAAACAATCCGTCAGCCACTTCAAGTCATGTTGACATTGTTTAAAAGACTTCCCATTCAAACCACAAGCCCATGTTTCCTTGTAAACTTTGTGAGGGATACCACCTTACTTACAAATGCCCTTCTATCGTGGAGGTGCAAAGAGTTTGGTTTCATGGTCATCCCATTTTTGAACATTCAAAAGTTTTTCAACAACCATCCTTTCTTAATCAGGTTGGACCCAGTCACCCAGTTGTTGGTGGTGATGCTGGGGGAAAAATCTCAGCCTCTGTAGGTCATGCTGAGAGAAAAAAGTCAGCCACTGCTAGTCATGTTGATACCGTTGAGAAAACTGGTCACTCGAAGTGCAAACTTAAGTTACCTTGCAAGCTATGTGAGGGAGATCATCTTACTCACTAGTGCCCTGATATCGCAGATGTGCGAAGAGTGTGGTCTGAGACTCAAGAATTTCCTTCTCCTGAACAACCTACTCAACTTTTGGTTGATTAAGTGGTCGAACCAATATCAGCTTTGGTCGATCCCACTCTTCTTTCGGAGAGTGATCCTGATGTGATTGAACCAATGCCACATTTGGTCAATCCCACTCTCCCTTTGGAGAGTGACTTTCACAAAGCGGTTGAATCAGTTCCATTGTCGATCAATCCCACTCTTCCTTTGGAGTGTGAAGTGTCTGCTAGTCACATTTTATTCACTTCTAGGTCAGAACTCACTGAACAAGGGGGCACTAAACTTGCTTCCGATCAACCCCCACTGAGCTCTTGGATTGCTTCCTTTGATTGGGATAGCCTAGTTGAGCCGCGCCTTCCTTCTAATATACCTTTCCAAATAAAGGTCAAAGTTGAACCATACATGTTTGCTCATTGTATTGTTTATGAAGGAGCCTCAATTAGTATCTTATCTACTCGTGCTTGGCGAGGCATGGGATCTCCCAGCCTTGTGTCGACTGCTAGTCAGTTACTGTCATTTGATAGAAAAACTTGTATAGCCTTGGGAATTCTTGCTCAAACACCTGTTACTTTGGGTGGGAAGACCATCTTAGTTGACTTCATGGTGATAGAAGACCCCTTGGACTTCAATATGCTCCTTGGATGTGATTATGTCTATGTCATGCAAGCTATGGTGTCAACATTATTTCATGTGATGTACTTTAGTCATCTCAAAGAAATTGTCACTATCGATCAGTTGGATTTTCTTGATCCATCTCCTGACCCAACTAGAGACCAGGTTTTTCCTTTATTAATTCCCAGTTTTTTTGTAGACACTACCCCACCAGTGGCCATGGGTGAGCTATGTGGCCTCATGTCCTTTGCATTCAATTTCTACTGAGAAGTAGCCTCTGTTTTCATGCTTACCTTCTTGGGACTTGGTCCCATTAGTTGACTAGGAAAGTCATGTTGAAATACTGAGAGGGGGGTGAATCAGTATTTGTACAATCAAAAACTTTAATCAAAAGCAGGTTGTTGATCACCAATCACAGCACAACACCAATATGTAAAAGACAGCAAGATGCACAGTACACAACAGTTTTTAACGTGGAAACCCAAGTTCTGGGGGTAAAACCACGGAAGCCTTTTTAATAATAGTTGTCCAGAAATAACTGGATGTAAGGAACAACTCCCTTATTATATAGACTTCAAATTTTTCCAGCTTCAATTGGAAGGAGGCTATGACCCCCTGATTTACAGGCTACGACCTGAAGGAAGCTGCCACTCCCTAGTTTTCCGGCTTCTATCGGAAGGAGGCTACGACCTCCTTTCCTTGCCCCGTCCTGCGACCTTGATAAGAAAAATATTGCCGAACCTGTGGACCTGTCAAACCCTGCACTCTGATCACTGCCAAATTTTTTCTGTAGTCAATACTGTCACATCATTTCTCTGCTCATGTCATCACGGTCATGCTGATCAAGCTGCTCATCAATACTACTGGATTAGAACTTCTTGCTGCTGATAACCTCTATTCACTGTTTACTGCCAAGTCAGCCTTATCACTGATGCTAACACACTCTGTACCACACTGCACAACTTGTAGATCTGTCACGTACCAATCTTTGAATCTGCTAGTGCACACCGTTCACTGTCATTCACACTCATTGAAGTATCTCTGCTTTGCTATTGCTCAACATCATCATAGGTTATACATCAAAGTCATAGGGTATGTACTATCATCATCATCATCAAATACCCACCACCATCATCAACATGTAATGTGCATGTAAGAAGTACACATCATGGTGAATGTCATCACACCATAGCATGTAGCATGTATCATCAAATCAGAGTGCATAGCAAACTGTGCATCGTAGAGAGTTCATCATAGCATGGAAGAGTATCATCACAAAAACAAACTACTGTACACACCACATTCACTGTGTTTGCACATGCTGCTCACACACTAGTACACACACAGATTACTCATTCCTGTATATGTTCACTTGTACATTTCATTGTACACTCATATAGACACAATATTGTTCACACCTTTGACTGAAAAACTGTACATCCACTCAATACTGAAAATGCATTCTCTTGTATACTTACTAAACATACACTCACATTTGCAGACTCATTGTACATATATACTCATGTCTACTTTAACTGTAAATCACATGTTATTACTGTATATTAAATATATAATATTGTTCACATACATACCTTGTCTATCTGTCCATGTCAAACTGTCTATCAGCCTGTCACACTCTTATCACATCTGCTGCATCATCAAACACTGTTCTTTCCTTCTGTCCACATGCTGTTCATCAAGATCTCAGCCCATGTAAACCTCAGACTACTGATCTATCTGCTGCGAATTTCTCAGACAGCAATCTGCTCCCACACAATGATCTAGAAAGTTTGTAGCAGAGATCTGATTTGACATCCCCCTGTAGCTGCTGTTTGTGCTTGATAATGGCAGTACTCTCACAATATAGAGAATAATAGACAATAATAACAATGATGTAGCAAACTCGACCCCTTTAATAGCAAAGTGATGTCTTTACAGGCTGTAAGATTCCGGTATAGTGTTGACACAGTGACTGAGATGAGCTTGACTTCTCCTATGGTATTTTTCAAGCTTTTCAAAATAGACAAACTCATACCTTCAATTAGTTCACATACACACAGCAATACCACAAACTAAGTAGAGAAACAGAGACTGTCCTCAAAACAATTTTCCACAACAAGTATGCTATAGCAAGTGCCACAGATCTTGAAACCCCTATGCAACAATGCAGAAATAACCTGCAATCTTCTTGCTCACGAACCTCCTCAATGAATTCAAAAACATCATATAAAATGCAAGTAAGATCCTCACGTGCTATCTTCTAACCAGAGTGTCTTGTAGCGGAAATCATTTGAAAATTCTCTATGCAGGAAAACCCCACACAATTCAGAATATGGGTGATTCCACAATGACGGAGAGTTGAAAGCTTCTGGGCCACGGTTCTGCTATCCAGGAATTTAAGATCTGATAACTATCTGCAACAAAATCCTCGAACTCGTCTTCACGATCCCTCTCAAATCACATGAGACTACAGCTTAGAGGACGCATGGCTGCAAACAGTGAACTTCCTGTTCCCCGCTGTCTTCCTTTTCGTCTCTTCTCCCTTCGTTCCTTTCTCCACGGCCAATTGAAACCTTCATCTGACGGCAATACCTCCACGTCAAGCTCCGGCAAAAACTGTTTATTCACACCGTTAATTTTCCTCAGCCCGTGAATTTCCAATTTTCGTAATGTCTGTCAATTTATGTTGCCACATGTAGATATATTTATACATATTGATAGTGTGAAGGTTGAAGCACGAAGTATGGGCTGATATAATTTAATTACGGAGTTTTTATTTTTATTTTTATTTTTAAAATGAACATTTCCTTGTTTCAATGAGTTATTTTTAATATTTAACAATAAAAAAAAATTTAATCAAATTTTTATTTATTAAACTATTTTAACCTATAATTGTTTTATTTATTAAAGCTTTTTAATATTTGAATCATTAAAGAATTCAAAGGTAAATTTTTTATTTAAATTTTTTTTATTTATTAACCTATTTTAATACATCATTATTAAATCTTTCAAGAAAAGTTTTATCATTTAATCTTGTTAATATTTTGATTAAACCAACTTGGGGGTACTTGACCACTCTCTAGGAAGTTCAGGGCTTTTGCCATTGTCCCAAGGGCTCCAAGGGCTTTAGACTTGGGCTTGGGCAAAGTCAAAAGGTCTCATTTGACACTGACACTTACTCAACCCACAGAGGCTCCTCAAGGGGCACCAAGACACATTAACACACACCTGTTGGCATCAATGACAATTTAGTCAACAAGTCATCCTATACATATTGTGGAGCTCGCTCTCCACTTTGTCGATCCATTTGAAAGTTTAGACATGTGTCCCATCTCGGATGATCTCCTTCCTTCGGATGAAATCTTCCTAGAGACTTTGATATAGTCTGACCTTCTATTGGATGTTGGTTCAGTTGTGACTAAGTCTAACCCTGATTTGCTTAGTAAGCCTTATTTTCCCATGGATAGGTCTTCTTATGTTGGTCTTGTTGAGTTTTTGGACTCTCCCTTCGAACAGCAAGTCAGTGATCCTGATGAGTTTGATTTTTCTTTTGAATTTTTCAACTCTTGTGATACTGAGTTTGCTCTTGCAGAGTATATCTCCCTTCTTGATATTTGCTTTCCTTCTAAGGTTGATCTTACTGATTATAAACCCTTGAGCCTTGGAGTTATAGAATATTCTTCGGTCGATTCTTCCTTGACTTTCCCTTTTGTAGAAGATAGCAAAGTCACATGTGTTTCTGCCAAAGTGACCTGCATCAGAACTTTTCTTCTGAATATGATCCTGATGTTGTTGTTTCTTTGAGACAAGATTCTTAGTTGGAGTCACAACTGTTTGCTGGCCTCGTATTATTATTCAAGCTGTAAATGCATTTGTATGTGCCCTACTCACGCTTATGATCCTGATGCCGGCTTCCACGCTTTTAGCTCATTGTATAAGCCCTCATATTTTCTCTCATCATCACTTAGCCTTGTATCTTTTTGCCTTTGCAACTTGACACCTTTTACCTTGAGGAGACATTCCCCGAGTGTCTTTATCCTGCTCATGTTCCTTTCATTATGCATAGGTTTGTTCCTTGCACTTGGAACTAGTTTTGCTTGCCCCTGACACTCGTCTCCTCGCATTTAGAGCATTCTTTCTGCTCTCCTTCGAGCTCGTTAAAAATAGTAAGGAGGCCGCGAGTTGACTTTTCTCGACTCATTAAAACTTCACGCAAAGATATTGAGTTTCTTTAGGCCCAGGTCTAACTCCTCAAAATAGACTTGACTGTCAAGTAAACTTGTCCATTCAGGCTCGTTAAGAATATGTGAATGGGCATCCACATTGGTGGTAGGTTATCACTTTCTTGGACCATGTGGAATAATACTAGAAAGGACCACTCTCTTTTCTTTGGAATTGAGAAGAGTATTCTCAGGCATAGTTTTATCGCTTTTCCAGACCTGAGGGACTAAACTTACGGAAAAGGAACCCCTAATATAAGCTTAGTTTTCTCTTTTTCATGCTCTGGATCATTAAACCCTAAAGAACAAAGCATCAATTTTATTGTTGTAAGCCCCATTTCTCGTAATAAAATGGATCTTTCCGAGTGATCTTGTCTTCCTTCACACTTGTAAAACTCAGGCTATATGCTGCTTTTGAAGGAGCATTGGGTAGGTGGCAATTTAACCTTTTTCAGACCTTCCTAACTAAGTACGAAAAAGGTGCGCCTTACTTCTTCGGAAGCTAAGAGAGTTCTTCTGTGGTTTGTTTTATACTTTTCTGGCCTCAGAAGACTAAATTGGACAAAAAAGTTTCCCCCTGGAGTCTTCTTTGGATTTTTCAGACTCTCTAAACTATGAAAACATCGCTGAGCATGTACTAGTTCGAGCTTGTAAAATCCACGAATCAGTGCTTTATCAAGCATTCTTCTATTTCTTCTTCGAGCTTTCCAAAAATGAAGAAGGTCCCAAATTTGCTTTCTTGGACTCGTTAAACCTTTACAAGAAAGAGGGAAAGGGAAGTTCATTCACATGTTTTTTGCATCATGGCATCAAGTCTTGTTTCCTTGAACAAAGCACCAGTTTTTAGTCTATCAATAGTTGGGTCCTAGTATTTTGATCTTATCTCAATTCAGAGTTTTAGTCCTCCTGCTTGTTTCTTTTCCAATTATATGGGGAATCTGTCAATGTCTCCTACATGTAGATTTGTGTCGTTGTTTGTGTCAAAAGCTTCCCAAGTCACTTTTGTGTTGTGCTCACTGTTCAAGGATTAAACCTTTGTTGGTCATTCTGTAGTTGCCTTGACCTTTTGTGTCGGCCATTCCTTGGGATCAGTTCATTACATCATGTCTTTAGTGGTCCTTGTGGTGAAATTCTATACCAATTCCAGAACCAATTAGTCTCCGACTTACCTCGTGTTGGATGATGAAGGATGCCTTAATTCCTTCCTTCCAACAGATCACTTCCTATCGATTGCAACACATCTTGCTCTGGGAATGATAATTAGAGTTTTATGACAGTACCTTGGGGATTGCAGTCATCAGTGGCAATTTCCCTCGCTATTGGGTAGTGGGAATACCTTAATGTCTCCTACTCGATGGATTCTTCAAGTGTTCGACTTCAATTCCTTGTATTCACACTTACTAGAATGTACTAGATACCTTGGGGACCATTTTCATTAATGGTGATTTCTCTCGCGTTTGTTAACGATTCTCATCATTGACTAGTAATCAAACAGTTTCCTCCATGTTCGACTTCAGCTCCTTTATTCGCATGGGTAGGATTCATACCTTTTCGGTAGTTTGGATTGAAGACCTTAGGCCAACAGTAGCATCGTCATTTTTCTATTTCCCAAGCTGTGCAATACCTTGTTACATTTTATATGACATTTTGTTGAGACATAGATCCACCTTGTATTTTTTTGGCTATGATCGATTGTTGAGCATGGATCCACCTTGTTCATTTGTGGCCATGGCTCCTTTAGATTTCATATGGCACCTTTTTGCATATTGAGTAACCATGATAGTTTCATTAGTTATACATATGTTGGATCCACTTGTATCTTTATGATGATGATTTCTATATGGACTTGTATGTCCCAGAGATCAGTTTTATCTGACATTTATCTCTCTTTCAGGTACCTTTGTTCGAGCCTTTTGATCTTGTATTCTCTGCTCTCTCCATACTCAGCTGTTTCCTTTATAATGTATTTTGGCTATCGTCTTCCCCTTTAACCTCATACATTAGGGGGCATCTGTTATAACTCAAAATGACACATCTCTCCCTGTGACCACTTTCCCATGATTCCATCGTATGTCGACACTTCATGAAAGTAATTTAAAGTCACTGAAAAAACACCTAAATTGGAGGACCCATATATTGAGTTTTGTAACTCCGTTTGACCTCATCTCTACACCGTTGGAACGATATTTTAGTTAGCTAAAAATTTCCAGAAGACACCAAAGTCTAAAAATTCCTAGAAATACCCTTAAAATGAGATTTTTTGATGCATATGCAAGTTGACTTAAGGAAACCCACATATGTACACGACTTGCTATATATAATACTCACGTACGCCTTAAATATGTGACTTTTTGCATTGCAACCCACATATACCTAATGCATACGCGACTGTTGTCTCCGCAACTCGCGTTTGCCTCCTGAAAATGTCAAAAAAATACGTATGTTGAAATTCGGGTAGTTTGGGTAGTTATGCAATTGACTCCTTCAGTTGCAAATACTTTGTCTTCGACCCTAACTCTTCATAAAGCATATAAATAGAGGTAGGGAGGTCCATAAGAGGGGACTTAAACTTTTGCATTGTCATGCTGGAGGAATTGGGACTCTCTTTGCCCACACCTTTACCCTAGTGATCATCCCCTTGTGTTGCAGATCTTGGAGGCTAAGTTCCTTGGAGAAGAGAAGCAACAGAACCAGATCAAGGTTTCGTGAAGAGCCCAACTTGAAGAGAAGGTATATTTGTAATTGTTTTCAAGATTAATAAAGATGTGATTTCCTTCTTCTTCCCAAATCATTGTTCAATGTACGATTGAATCTTTGTTTATGATCATATGATGATGTTATTCAGATCATTATTTCATGTTTATTTCATTATCATTTCTTTATATGTGGTCATATTGGTTTTAGGAAGGTATAATTCATTTTGCGGGTCTCTTGGAGCAAGAGGAGCAAGAGGAGCAAGAAGAGGATTGAAGGGTTACTTGGATCAACCTTCGTTTCTCAAGGTATGAACCATTCTAATCTCTAAAAATTGCTTATATATACTTGTAGAACCATTTGCATCCACCTTTCAACCCCAGTACGTTGATGGCCTCTTAAACCCTAGCCATAGGAAACTTTCCTTTACAATAGTTTTGCTCTTATGGGACACATTCAGTGCACTCTCAATCATACTAGCACCTCTTTTTCATGATTTTAGGATATATCTACCGTTTCTCACCTACCATGGTCAATTAACTGAATGTCATTTGTTTCAGTTGTTTGAAGCTGCGCTAGTGAGTCTTCAATGGTGATTATTCCTAGGTTGGTCATGTCTGGAGTCAGTCTGGATTCATGGATTCAAATCACTCCTAGAGGATTCAAATTCTCTCTTTTGTATCATGGATGTATTACATACACTTAATGAGTTTTGTGTCCAATTATTCTTGCAAAATTTGTCTCTCTTGTTTAATTAATTTCAATATGAAAGTTTATGAATTTTTCACTGTAAAATCAATCTCCTTCATTCTTCTTTCGCTGTGAGGTTCAATCTAGCTTGAAGATCTTGTGGAATTGATAATTTTACACATTTAAAACACTTAAAGGGTAACTTTCCTTTGTATTTTCCTTGAACTCTTTTCAATTTTCTCACAAAGTTAGCCACTTCTTCATCTGACATGTCAGCTATGTTCTTACACTCATTTTTTGCTAGATTTTGGCTTCCCTATGGCTTTAAAATATGCTTCCTTCATGGAGACATTCTTAGGTTCCATCATCATCTCATACATAGTGATAATTTTATAGAGTTAATCGTTTGTCAGGTTATCTAAGCCAAATTTGTCTTCAAGAACTGGCATTTTTGAATTGAACCATGAAGGAAGAGTTCTCATGATTTTTTTACAACTGATTTTTCTTCAATTGTTGCTCCAAGTCTCCCTATAAAATTTACTATTTCTTCCACTACGACAAAGTATGTCACAATGTATTCCTCCTTCATATTGAGCATTTCAAATTGTGTAGAGAAGGTTTGAAGCTTGGCCTTCTTGACCTTTTCACCACCTTCATAAATACTCTTCAATTTGTCCTAAACTTCTTTCGTTGTAGTACATTGCATCACTTTGGTAAATTCAGCATCAACTAGCCCACATAATATTGCATTTTTTTCTCTTGCATTCCATTCATGTTGTCTTCGGTTTTCAGGGTCAACTAACATTGCTCTAGAAGTTGTGTTCCATTGGTTTCTTCTGATTCATATATGATTACATTTGGAAAATTGTAACCATCCTCCATTGATTTCCAAATGTCCATACCGAGAGACAACAAATAAACTTCCATTCATATCTTCCATAAAGCATAGTTGGAGCCATCAAATCCCAGAGCTTGGTTTGAGGAAGACTTTCTTGTTTGTCCATATCTGCACTAGATCATTCTTCTAGATGTTAATACGTTACTGAAGATACCCACTCTGATTCCATTTGTTGGATTTATCTTATTACAGAGAGGGGGGGAGGTGAATCAATAATAGTGCAGATATATTTGTATTTGACATATTTTCAGCAATTAAAATTTTTTAGCAGCAATAATTACAAACACCACAACAAAAAATATGAAAGTAATAGTATATATATGAATTCTTACATCAGTGGGAGAATGAAATTTCCAAACATGAGAACCCACTCATTTTAGGTGTTAACATGAATCTCTAGTTGTGGAAGCACCGACTTCTGAATTATCACTATGATATTCATCTTTTCTTTGATTCTACAATCTGCGTCTTTATACTAAACAAAGTTCCCTACTCGGTCACTTCTATTGTTTTTCAGCATGCGTCTTTCACTAAGTGAGAACATTGAACATCCTCAATACAAGTATCCTTCTATACGACACACTCTTTGTTGTTCATCATTAACTGATTTGTGCACTTCGGATCTGCTGCATAAACTCTCTCTACAATCAACGAGCCATTGATACCCCAAAAATTATGAAGCTTCTCTAACCATATTATCTTAGATATTCATCTTTCAAGCTTACTTCACCACCTGCATCTCTTGCTTATTTATAGTCTTCTTGGCTCAAGAGATGTGTCCACTTGGTGAAGTTCATTATCCTTGGATAACTCCCCAGTGCTTGTTTGCATCTTTTTCAAGTTAAATTCTACGTTGGTGCGCCTCTTATTGCAATCCATATTTGTGTGGGATTTGGCGCACATATGCCAACTTCCTCTCGGGATGTTTTCACATAGGTTCATTTTTATTCACAAGTATTAGTACCATATATCATTTTATTTATGGGGCTATTACACACAAGTTTATGTTTCGTGCTCTTCGTTCATGAGTTTCATACAAATGGTATTTGTGTATATTTGCCATTTTTAGAGTTTTTCTTTGTGTATTACTATTTGTGCACTTGTGACCAATTCCATGGTGGGATATTTGGTCTCATGGGACTTCCACATTCCTCCATATGTATTTCTTCAAGCTGGCTTTGTGTGAGGAAGTCTTCATCTTCTTTTTTGCATTAGCGTATTGCTTGTCATCAATTGTAACTTGATCCATAATCTCCTTGACAATATTCTTTGACATAAATGGACAATTCATGTTCAATAACTTTGACAACACTTCAATATATAATCATTTGATCCTTTTACATCAATGACAATACAAGTTCAATGCCATCTTGTGACATTGGAAGAACTCTGGGTAATATTTGCATCATTCCAGAAGGATAAGGTTCCTAGCCTGCATGAGTGGATTGTTCAGTTTTTTTGGTGATTTTTTTGACATATTGAGTGAATACTTATTAAAGGTGGTGGAGGCTAGGCTATTTGCTTGGAGGCCTAGGGGTATTAATTCCATCTTTCTAGAATTTATCCTCAAGGAGGATAGACCACATTTGTGTGATGATTTTTGTCTAATCTCCTTTCATAACTATATTTCTAAGATCATTTCCAAGGTGATCATGGTTTGACTAAAGCCAATCCTATTAAAGGCGATATTGAAGGAGAAATTTGGTTTTCTTAAAGGGATGTTGATCTTTGAGGTGATTAGCTCAACATAGGAATGCATTCATTTGATAAAGAGACACAACATTTTTACTGGAGTCATCAAATTGGAATTTTTCAAAGCTTATGATAAAGTCTTGTGGCTCTTCTTAAGAATTTTGTTGTTGCAAGTTGGGTTCAATTTTTATTTTGTTAGATGTATCATAAGTTTTGTTAATTCCTCATTTTTTTTCTTAATAAACGACTTTGGGTCCAATTTTTTCAATCCTACTCAGGGATTAAGGTAGGGGTTCCCTTTGTCACATGGTCTCTCTCTCCTTGTTGTGGAAGGGATTAGTAGAGTGATACATGTTGCAAGAAGAAGGAGGTGGCTACATAGTATTTCATTTGGAGTTCACACAAAACTAACACATTTGTTGTTCATGGATTCCAGTCTTTCATTCTATTTTGTATAGGGGGAGGAGGGAAAGCGGTTCAAGGAATTCATTAATTTTTTTGCTAGGATTTAAGCACTGAGATCAATGTTGGTAAGTCGAAATTATATTTCCTAGATGAGTTGATGAACATGATGTGTGGCTAGTAGAGATTTTTCTCTTTCTTTGTGGATAATTTGGAAGCAAGGTTTAAATATTTGAGTTGTGTCCTTGATCCAGACAAGTATGGAAAGGATGAAAGGTCATGGATTATTACGAAAATTGAAAAGATG
This sequence comes from Pseudotsuga menziesii, assembly GCA_001517045.1. Taxonomy (NCBI): domain Eukaryota; kingdom Viridiplantae; phylum Streptophyta; class Pinopsida; order Pinales; family Pinaceae; genus Pseudotsuga; species Pseudotsuga menziesii. The sequence continues at coordinate 370,611 of LPNX010284389.1, read as the reverse complement.
GTGAATTTTTGGTGCAACCGTTGTCTCTCTCGTAGAGGTCATTTGGTTCTTGTCAAGTCTGTATTGGAGGTAATTCATGTTTATTGGAACCTAATGGCACATATTCCTTGTTGGAATATGGGACAATACTGAGAGAAGGGGGGGTGGGGCTGAATCAGTATTGATAAATTTTAATAATTTAAAACCACTTTTAAATTATTCATTAAAGAACATACACAGAACATAACATTTATCATGGAAGCCCAGTTGAGAAAAACACAAGCACTTTCTATAACTGCAAACTTATATTTACAATTTTTTTTGCAAGCTACAACTTGTTGGAGACTCTAATCTCCAATTTTTTCAACTACAACAACCTGGTTTATGCCTACTCCAATAGACAAGGATACTACAACACCATATCTTCCATCCACTACTAGAAGGAGGATACAACCCCCTTGCAAGATTGCATCCTTCCCTAGCACCACCCTAACTCCCTAATTTGAAATTTTTCTTCATTTCTGTTAGTGATTATTCTTCACTTCATTGGTCTTTTTCTTCTCTTGCTGTTACATTGACCTAGATTGCTGAGACGTATTTCTTCCACTTCAAACTTCTATTTAAATACTTCTTTCATCATGTCTTTGAACCATTGTATCTTTTAGTCATTGTGTCCCTTCAATAAAACCTTTTCACCAATGCATCTCTTCATTATTGAAATGTGCCTTTTGATGAAGTGGTGCAAACCATACTGAAGCCCTGTTTTTGCAGACCTATAACTTTGTCTTCAAGCATCTTTTAGAATAAATAAGACCATGGTAAGATGAACACATTAACAAACTACATCCTTATAGTCTCAGATTATTTTTATCGGTTTCCTACAAAATATGGTAGGTAATTTACTAGGGAACTTAGACCAATTTTCAATACTTAGTCAGTTTTTAGTAAATTTCCCAAAATAGTATGGAACCTCATTTTGGAAGACCTTTAAATTTTTATTCAAGTACATTTTAGGGGAAATGAGACCATGGTGAGATTCACACATCAACAAGATACAACCTTATGGTCACATATAATTTTTATCAGTATCCTACAAAATATGGAGGGCATTTTACTGAGGCCACTTAGGCATATTTATCAGAACCAAAACAATGTAAATCATGCCAGAAAGCACTTTTGGAAGACTAATAACTTCACCTTCAGAGACCATCTTGAAAAAAAAATCATATGCTTAGATGAACAAGACAAAAATATAGATGTTTATTTCCTCATAATAATTTAACTCATCATATACATAAGATGACATGTATTTTACAGAGGCCCCTTAGGCATATTAAGAAGAATTTATACTTAGTCAAATTTTCAGAGTTTCAGTAAGAGTTTTGACAAGTTTCTATACTTTTAGATAATGGTGTCAAATTGTAACAATGACTTCATGAGAGGACTAGAACACTGTCATATGAATTTGAAACCTCATCACACATGCCACATGCCATTTCACCACTTTCTTTGTTATTCATTTGTCATTAATGAACTCTGATTTTCCTATACTTAGTCAATTTTCAGAGTTTCAACAAGATTTCAATAAGTTGTCATAATTTTACATAATGGTGTAAAAATGTAAAAATGACTTCATGAGAGTACTAGAACATCATCATATGACTTTGAAACCTCATCACACATGTCACATCATCATACAGGTCATGTCATTTCCTTTTTCATTAATGAACTCTTTTGACATCAATGGAAACCATACTCAAAATCCCCCCCCTTTGGAATTGATGGAAACAACTCTTCAATTCCCCCCCCTCCTCGCTTGAAATTAATATCAAAAGTTTCCTTTCGACATCTTCCCCTGACATAACACATTTTTTCTCTTTTCTTTTCTATATCTATTGTAGGGTGATTACTCCCAACTTTTTTCTACGATCCTCAAATTCTTCTTTGGGTAGTGGCTTAGTGAAGATATCAACTATCTGTTCTCTTGTAACAACATATTCTAGTTTCACCACCTTCTGTGATACTTGATTCCTCAAAAAGTGATATTGTATAGCGATGTGCATTTTCTTGGAGTGCATAACAAGGTTTTTTTTATATGTTTATGGAACTGGTATTGTCACAATTTATCACTATTGGATGCTCATACTTTACAAGTATTCCAATGTATGATTCATCCAAATGAATTGAGTGCATGTTGGAGGAGCAAGTCAGTATGTCGACTTGAACGAAAGCTGACTTAGTCGAGCAGCCAACTAAGTCGGTCGGTCGACTAAACTAGAGATTAGGTTGGCCACCTAAGGTCATGTCGGTTCACCGAACTAACAGGTAGTTATTTTGTAACTGTTTTGTAATCATATATATTACGCTATTGAGCCAAATGAGAACTCGGTTCAGTTCTCTGTATTGTATGGACCCATTCATGTTAATATAATCTATTAATTCATCGACTTGTTCTTATCTCTTGTCTCTGTTATGTATGTATGTTTTAGTATGTATTATTGGTAACCTTATGTGATCTGTGAGATTACAACATTGGTTCCATTGCCGGTAGTACATGTCTGAGATGTATACAAGCAGATGATATCAGAATAGGAGATTAAGGATTGGTGGGAATGTTAAATTTCAAATTATTTGCAGAATTACACGCGAAGAAACAAATTAATGACCACACAAGAAAAAACAAGATTTTTTACGGAGACACATGAGAAGTTTGTAGAATCAGTGCCCCAACTTCTGAAGAAACTCCTGGATGAAAAATCCAGAAGGAACTAAAGATCAACAGTTTCTAGAAAAACTAATTCTTGGGGGAAGAACAAATTTGTCGGAGTGGTTCAAAAAAATTGCCGACGACTTCTGCGAGGAGCAAGCAGTAGAAGACAAAAATTCAGTGGAAAGCGTCAAGGAGAAATTTTACACAGACCTCACCGAGCAATTTTTGTGTTCCTTAACGACCTTGTTGTTTAAATTCCTAATCGAGAAGGGAGTGGGTCATATTGTCGAACCTCGTCCATCACTTCACGGACCGCCATTAAACCCTAACTGGGAAGAAAAACAAAAGAGGTGGGAAAAATTCATTGCAGAAAGGGAGTGGGAATACTTCCTAAGCAAGTAGACCAAACTATTCGGGATTTATAAAGCATCAGGTAGGCTATGGGGGGGTAGCTGGTCATATGTTGGGATAAAGTGGAGTGGATTTTAGTCGACTAAAAGCAAATACCAATCACCAGTAATGAGAAGTCGACCAAAAGAGAAATCAAGAAGATAGTATCACACAAAGGTATGTCGGACGTTCATAAAATAGAGAGGGAAGAGAGACAACAAAGGAGGGAAGAAAGAAGAGAAAGAGCCTTAGTGCTGCACAAAGGAATGAGTACTAGGGCGACCGACCAGGAAAGAAATCCACCAGAGTCGGGTCATGACTGACAAGAAGAAGGTGTGGAAGAAGAGGCATCCCCTACAGAAGAAGAATTGTGGATAGAGCAGCCAGAAGCTCTCCAATTAAGAGATCCCCAAGAAGGAACAACTCTATCTCTATTGAATCCGCATACCCAGGTACAAACTATTATCGAAGAGGACCTCCGACTAGGAGCTGGTGACTTTGGTATATGGAGCCGACTAGATGATGAGACATACACTGGAAGACACCTCATTATCCATTGACCAGAAGAAGGAAATTGGGTTACCTTTCAAGAGGTACCCTCCAACCGAAGAATCCACTTACTTTTACCGACACATGAAGGAGCACCCCCCCTGCCAAATATAGCTTTGGAGGACACAAAACATTCAGAACTGTGGACAGGTAACTGCAGTTGGACATCAACAGAAGAAGTAGAAATCAACCGATTGCTGGTCGAAGACGAAACGACAAAAACAACCGACGGAGACGAAAGTTTTGTCGACGACAGTTCTGTAGAAAGGAATAAGCAAATAACCCCACCACCCCCACCACCACCTCTGCCACCTCCTGAAAGCAGCGACAGTGATCCCAACATGGGTCACAGGTCAGCACACATTCCTCTATATGAGGGGGATGAGGACCCCAGATGACACTAGTTCATTTGTGAGTCGACTTGGGAGGCTAACCAAGTTACGGACGAAGACAGGCAGATGGAACAGTTCGTGGGTGCCTTGAGGAAAAGGGCATTAACTTGGTATATGACATTTTCTGAAAGACAACCTTGAGCAACCAAAGCCGAGATCAAAGCACAATTTCTATCATTTTTCAAAACTCCAAATGCAAAACATCTGGCAACAAAGAAATTAAAAACAACATTGCAGAATCCAGGAGAAAATGTCCGCGATTATGATAAGCGATGGAAAGACTTTCTTAGCCAACTGGACTATGTTATAGATGAACAATTATTAATCCAGTGGTTTCTTGCAGGTTTATCTCAGAAAATATGCCGACACATAAGTCTGGAAATATTCAAGTCTTACGAAGATGCGCTTATAGAAGCTCTCCAAGTGGAAATGGATGAGGACATACCAGCATACTCCACCGATCACAGACTAGAAGAATATCTTGAGATCATGTAGAAGTCATTAAAAGAATTAAACCTCAAAATTTAGGATATCTGGTGCACGAAGTGCTTGACGACCAGACATTCAAAAGACAACTGTCAACAGGAAATCAGCTGACAAGACATTCGATTCGTGCAGACAAAATGTTTTTGTGACATATTCCAAGAGCATGGGGACCAATCGACAAAATATTGCTCATTCAACATGAATAACGACAAGGCATATTGGTGTGCAATCTGTGAAACTAAAAATCATAACACAACCGACTACCATCTGAACCTGAAGAACCGACAGAATTATCATGCAGTCTACCAAACCACTGCAGTTACACAAAATAATGAGTAAAAAAACTTACCAAACAATCAGAACAATCAGAGATATGAAGGTCGAAGATACGAGCGCCAGTATGACAATTGACGTGGAGGCTACAAAGGTCGAGGTTGATTCTCTGGAAATCAAGACAACCGACCACGTTGACCCATCCAATGCTTTACATGTTATAAGGAGGGACATCGGTATGCATAATGTCCATATAAAGACATAACTGACCTCAAATTTTGTACTCATTGTGGAGTAGGGGATCACTCACTAGAGGATTTCCCTACCATGCTGGATAAAATAAATAACAAGAAAAATGTTAATGTCTTATCATGTGTGCAAAATAATGATGTAATAAACAAAAAGAATTTGCATATCGTAACCCGACAAGGGACAAAAATAGGAAGTGACAACCCAAAAATCAGCAAAATAAAAGAGAAGAATGTCTACCCTGATCCACTTAAAGAAAAACAAACATATAAAGAGGCAACAAATGTATTCAAAGAATTTGCACGACAGGAAGAGAATAATGACAATCGACATAACACAATAAAAGAATTAATACAACTCGTACAAAAAGATAACTCATTATCTCAGTTCATCAACTTGCTATATGAAATAAAACACAACAACCTCGAAAAACAAACAAAGAACATCTGCAGTTTAAATAAAAAATAAAAAAGTGATGCCGACCCACTTGTCGACCTGGAAATTGAAGGATACCATGTCCGACAAGTAGTGCTCAACTTTGGATCACAAGTAAACATCATGACTCGTGACACTTGGGAACAAATGGGCAGACCTCGTCTATATGAATCAGGTATATACCTGAAACTAGCCGACCAGGGCCTAATTGAACCTATTGGAGTCTGGAAAAATGTTGATACAACGATAAAAGGAATATCGACCAAAGTCGACTTCGAAATCATTGACCCTAAGGAAGGATCCAGTTCCTTCTCAGCGTTAGTAGGTTGACCTTGGGGTAGAAAGATTAAAGCGTTGATATCCCTGGACAAAGAGAGAATCAAATTAAAAGGAAATGGACAAAAGGTCATTGTACCTATTCATCCATCCCAAGGAGAACCTTGGACTGAATCTATCGATGAAGAAGTTGACATCCGACAACTTTATCAGATATAAAACAATGCAGATTATACAGAACTTAATATCTACGGAGAACTTCATTTAGGCAACCAAGACTCAGTAAGATATAATTCAGATACATAATTATATGATTGGGAAGTTGAGAACTATGAAACACAAGCAAGAGGGTGGTGGACTATCCAAAATGTACAGAAAAATCCCACCCAACAATGCTTCATAGTGTCCATTGTCCCAAAAATATTTGAGAAGAAAATTAGGGAATACCCTACTTTAAAACCTACCAATGTAAATACTACACAAGTACCAACATATAAGGAAAGAGAATCACTAGTCATGCATGTAGAACAAGTTTCCAAAAATATTGGTGAACATGGCCGACTTCAAAGCCTAGTAGAAACTTTTATAGGACAAGCTGCTAGATGGTGGGATACCCATTAGACAAGATTGCAGACCTGGTCATCAGCTTCGACTTACTTTGTTGAAAGATTTGGAGGAAATAAGTTAACCAAACAGGATTAGATGCCTATATTCATCCAAGGACAGAATCCAGAAGATCATATTAAGACATGTGAAAAAGAATAGAGAAAACTTAGATACAAAGATGAACGAGCATGGCCACACCTGTTTCCATCAACCCTCGCTGACTTACCAAACAAATGGTATAAAATGGAAGAAGCTAGGGGTGAAACCTTCCTATGGCATGAACTCAGAGAAAATTTCATTAAAGATTTCAACTTTATACCACAAAATGAAAACTTGGTCGAAACAACAAAACAGATGAAAGAATTTATACAACCGACAGAAAACAAACCCTTAAAAGATAACCGATAGACAAGGAACTGTAACAATATACAAACCGGGACAATACCACCGTCGACAAGACTATAGTTAGAAAATGAAAATACAGAAGGGAAAAGTTTTAGATGGAAATCAAACCATGTCGAAACGACCAAACCTATTCGTACAGTGCTTAAAGTTGAAACAACCGACAAAGAGGATACCGACAGAATGACTGCAGCTGACTTTTCTGCCACATTCTCACAGTTTAAGGAAAGAAGTGGACCAATCAATGAATCCAAAGCTCCAAAATGGCTAGATGCTAAAGTCAAAACCAGAGAAGTCGGCATCTCAAATGATGACCGACCAAGAATGGCAAAGATTGGTGACTACTGGAATGAAGAACAGACAACATAAGTAGTGAACCTATTAAAAGAGTTCCAGGATGTATTTGCCAGAGATTATACAGATCTCAAAGGTTTAGTCCACAAAATGGGAGAAATGAAGATTGACACTAAACCTGATGTTCAACCTGTGAAGAAAAGGCCATATAAGCTAGCTCACAAATACAAAGAGATAGTAAAAAAGAAAATTGATAACATGCTTGCAGCAAGCATCATCTATCCTATTGACCAATCAAAATGGGTAAGTCCAATGGTTGTACAACCTAAGAAACATGACCTGACCAAACTAAGAATTTGTGTCGACTTCAGAGAACTAAATAAAGTAACACTAACAAACCCATTTCCAACTCCCTATGCAGATGAAATCTTAAATGAGGTTGCAGGACATGAATGCTACTTATTTACAGATGGATTCTCAAGTTATAACCAAGTGCCAATAGCCAAAGAGGATCAGAAAAAACAACATTTGTATGTGAATTTGGCTCATTTGCTTATAAGGTTACACCTTTTGGATTAAAAAATGCACCTGCAGTATTTTCCAGAATTGTTGTCAAAACATTTCAAGAATATATTTACAAAACCATGGCAATATACTTTGATGATTGGACCATATACTCCATGTTAAAGGATCATTGCAAATGGCTAAGACTCATGTTGGAAAGATGTCGACAAATTCAACTATCCCTGAACATCATGAAATGCATATTTGTGACCCCCATAGGGATATTATTAGGACACATTGTCTGTAAAGAAGGTATTAAGGTTGACTTTGCAAAAATCAAAATTATCCTCGACCTAAAACCACCAGTAAACCCAAAACAAGTCAGGGTGTTACTTGGCCACACAGGCTATTACAGAAAATTAATAAGATATTATTCAGATATGACCTATCCACTCGAAGAACTATTAAGGGAAGATAAAGAGTTCAACTGGATAGAAGAGTGCCATATATCATTTGAAAAATAAAAAAGAAAACTAGTCGAAGCACCAATCCTAAGGTTTCCAAACTGGTCGATCAAATTTCATGTTCATATTAATGCATTAGGCCTAGCAATAGGAGCAATCTTAACTCAACCAGGAGATGATGGAATGGATTATCCTATAGTTTATAGTAGCAAAAAATTAAAAAAGCAGAAAGAAATTATTCAACAATAGAAAGAGAAGCACTAGGAATGGTCTTTGCATTACAAAAATATCAACATTATCTTCTAGCTGACCCATTTATATTCTATATAGACCATCAGGCACTTAAATATCTCGTCAATAAACCACTACATCATGGAAGGATTTTTCGATGGCTACTACTATTCCAATAATTCAAATTCGAAGTTGTTGTTAGACCAGGTAAGTTAAATGTCAGTCCCGACCATTTATCCCGAATCGACACAAGAGAGGAACCGACAGGAGTCGAAGATGACTTTCCTGATGCACATCTATTTTGGATAGAAGCCGTCCCAGCATAATTAGAGGAAATAGCTCAGTTTTTAGAAGATGGACAAGCACCAAAAGGAATGAGTACAAAGAAGAAACAAATCCTAGCTATGAAAGCTGCACCATACAGTCTCATAAATGGATTTCTTTACAAGATGGGATTAGATGACATCTTCAGAAGGTGTGTACTGGAACATGAAAGAGACAACATTATGCATGAAGCACATTATGGACCTGCAGGAGGACATTTCCAATAAAACACAACTGCAAAAAAATCCAACAGTCAGGGTTATGGTGGCCAACACTTCACAGAGATTGAAATTTTTTTGTAAGTCAATGTGACAGATGTCAATGACTAGGTTGACCCCTGCCTAGCACATAAATGCCTTTGATATCAGTAAAACCAAGTTTGACATTTGAAATTTGGGCCATAGACTTCATAGGACCATTTCCTATACCAGCAAAAAAGACAGGCGCGAGGTATATCATAGCTGCAGTCGAATATGTAACCAAATGGGTAAAGGTAGAACTAGTCGACACATGTTCTAGTGAGATAGCTGCTAAGTTTATCTATGAGAATATCATCACCAGATTTGGATGTCCACTAACCCTAATTAGTGACTAGGGAACACACTTCATCAATAGAACTATCAAAACCCTAACTGACCAGTTCCAAATCGACCACTGTTGGAGTACAACATACCATCCTCAGTAGAATGGAGCAATTGAAGAATTTAATAAAACATTAACAAAAGGATTAACGAAAATATGTAATGATGATAAGGACGACTAGGATGAGAAAATACCTACAGTATTATGGGCATACAGAACAACATATAAACACTCGACTGACAAAACCCCCTTTCGACTAGTATATGGACAAGAAGCAGTAGTTCCACTACACTTCCGATAATAGACACCTATTATTGCAAAGATCCTACATGTCAATGTTGAACAAGGAAGAAAGGACCGACTATTGCAACTAAGTAGACTTGAAGAAAACCGACTGATGGTAATACAACATCAAGAAATCCAGAAATAGAAACAAAAAGCATGGCACGACAAAAACATCAAAGACAAAAACTTGTCGGTAGGAGACCTTGCTTTACTATACAATAGTCGAGTAAAAAGAAAACCTAAAAAGTTACATACATAATCGATGGGACTCTACATTGTCAAAGAGATACATACCAATGGATCAGTTTGACTAAGAACGTTACAAGGAATAGTATTTTGGAAACTCGTTAATGGAGCTCGACTAAAATGCTACAGAAACTAAAAAAAACCATATAACAACCATAACGGTTAAACAAAAACTATAAAAATCTAAAAAGAAAAAAAGAAAATCAATACTGTACATGCAGAAAACTATGACAAGAAATCACCATTTCTACAACTGACATCAACCGATGACCTCGATAGTTCCATCGCTCATTCATGACCTCGAGTGCCGAAAGCAATTCACCATTAACGCACACTCAAGTGTTCCAGCTGGAACATCACGTCCGCCATTAATACACTCATCGACAAAAACATCCAAAGTGTCCCCTATAAATACTAGACCGTCGAAGGATCATTCACCGCAATTCATATAGAGAGAGCATCAGAGCATCCAGATGACTAAAATCCAAGAATACCTTTGTGAAATCGACCACCAAATTGACAAGATGGCACCCAAACAGACTAGAGCCTTAGCCAAAGCTAAGGAATTACAGACTGCAGAAACACCTTTAGTCCAAAGGTTAAATACTATTAAGAATGCTAAGGTGCAGGAAGGCTCATCGCAAAAATTATGGATCGAGATGCAAGAATGGGCTTATGTCGACAAGAAGCCTACTCAAGCTGCAGAGAAAATAAAATATAGTACCATCTTCAGCTATGTCAATGCACCGCTCATGGCCAGTTTTGGTGGCACAAAAGAAACAGACGTCAAGTTTATCATAACCCGGTACCACAACGGCAAATTTTACTTCAACCAACTGGTCGACATCTCTGGGGAAGTCATCTCCAAGCTGACAGGACTGTCAAACAAAGGAGACCGAGTACCAGTTAGTATTAAAGAGGGACTGGTCGAAGAACTAACCGGGTCGGCTTCAGGAAAAAACTCGAAGGGGTTGATGATTAGTCAAATCACAGCCTGAACGCCACAGATTGTGGCCAAAATAATAGCCATCACACTCACCCTGGCAGGTCGAGGCAGCGACCTCAAACTAGACATATTAGAGGTTGTCGACACCATTGCTACAAATGGAAAGATATACAGATGGGCTAAATATGTCGCTGACATGGTCAAGACCATCTGTGAAAGATGCCAAAAAACGGAAGGAATCATCAGGTTCCCATCCCTCATACTATGGATAGTCATGTACCATATTTGCCCCAAAGGAAACCAAATTTTTCAAGAACCGACAAGGTTCCACATGTGGAGATTCAAACCATTCTCCCAGAAAGGAATCTTGAAGGAACTTGAAGACAAAAAAGTGTTGTTGGAGAACTAGCTCCAACAGCTAAAAATCCGCATGACTAGATGGAGGGTGCCTCAAAACATCTGACGAAGTCTAACGAAAAAGTCCCACATCCAGCTAGAGCTTGACCATACTTTGGTGTGGTACATGCAAGGAGAAAAATCAAATTCAAAGGCCCTTGATTATTATCCGTCGGTCGAACAGATATTTCAGGAATTGTCTCGACAAGCTGGGAAAAAAATACAAATGCCAGCGAAGGCCAAGGAAATCGACTTCTCAATCGAGGAACCGTTAACAGACCAATAGAAAGAAGAGGATTATGAGCTGAACCTCTACATCAGTACCTTTGTGTCGAAGGAGACACCGGTCGCACACACTGGGCGACTTCAAATAGTCATCAAACCTCCGACAGCACAGAGGGCAGAACCACATACAGAAGAAACATAGGTAGAGCAGTAAGTAATCACTCCGGCTGCAGAAAGTCTCATCTCGACCCAGGAGCCAAGCAGAGAGATAGAACCAGAAAACCCAGAATATGCTATCACAAAAGACATTATATGAAAATTGTCAAAAGAGATAGCAGCTGCAAGAAAGAATATAAGAACACAACAACGACAACAAGGAAAAGGTAAGCGCAAGCTTATCATCACAGAATCATCAGATGACGAGGAGGAACTGGGAGCTACGGCCATCGACATAATAGAAGATGCCGTAGAAAATAAAGTGCCGGTGGAAACCAAGTTCCAAATATTTGTCGAGGTAGTAGTACTATTAGGTCGACCAAAGAAATCCAAGATCACCCACATGTCGACGCCTGAAAAAGTCGTAGATCTTGTGTCTACGCCTCCACCTCCATCCCCGACAAAAGTAACAGAGGAACAAATACCAGAATAGCATTCGATAAGCCCACTCGACTTGTGCAAAAGTGCTATGTCAAAAGCTATGAAAGAGAAGTTCGACAGGGACAGAGACCTCTAGGCTTACATAGAAAATTTGCCCGCAATCTTCACCCAGCTGCAGAAGCTCTCTACAAAATCACCTCTCTTCGAATTCGATGGGTACCCACTATCAATCCCCCAAAATGGCCAAATACCCCATAAACCAAATATCTTTACAACTATCACTTCAACCTTTGAGAGAAATCCAGATAAGGAAGCTGAAGTTGCCGGACGTCGGACCTAGACTATTACTCCGATTGTACCAAAACCCCACCTACCAGCCACTGATCCGACTAGAGGAGAAGAAGAAGAGAATATCGATGATATAAATCAATAAATCAACCAACTCTTCTCTAATTTGGATTCACCTCCTCAGATCAACAATCCACCTTTTAACCTCACTTCCACCAACCCAATCAACCCCGACCATGCACTAACTCCATCACCACCACCACCACCACCCCTCGACTCAGAAAAAACCCCACCACAACCATCAGCTCCAACTGCATCCACTTATGCACCCCCTACATCTAACCAACCAGAGGCAGTAGTCATCCCACCTCCCCAAACAGAGAAACCATCAACCACTGCTATACCACAAACCAAAAATCTCGACTCGAATTTTGCAGGTACACAAGTGCCGACACAAACAGAAACAGAAAAGCATACGAAGAAGAAGGAGAAACATAAGAAGGAGCATCATGGACAGCCATCAAAGGACCATATCAAATTGAAAGATACAACCTCACTGACCAATGCAGAGCTAGGACAAATCCTGAAAACCCTAGTAGTCAAAGCAAAGACAAGGAATCGGCAGATACGTAAGGAACTCAACAATAAGGACAAAAAACAGGTCGAGTTCCTCAACAAATGTAGAAACCTTACACAATTAGTAATGCCAGGATGAGTAGAGGTTGACACTGACAAACCACTCGAAAGAGCTTATCAGCTATTTGAAAGAATGGTGTCGGCACTCCAAGCACAGATTCAGGAAACAAAGGAGGAGCAGAAAGAAGAAACCATTCAACTGCTGATGGCACAGCACACCGCCTTTTCTGAAGCCTACAAAGTGTTGCAAGATCACATGGAAGAGTCTGTTATCATGGAAGAAATACTACAAGACTATCCTTCTTACTACAAGCGAGTCTATCAACAAACCAGGCAGACCCGACAGGAGATCCAAGCGCTTGAGAAGAGGAAGACCACTGATACAACACTAAGAAGCACAATTGAAGATCAAATAGTGCTGGATACAAATGAACTGCAGAAACTTGAGCGGGAAGCTCATCAGTGGGTGCACCAAGCTATCCCTAACTTGGAAAAATTCGAAATCATCTGCCTGCAGATGAAACGACTTATAGAGACTACAGAGGAGAAGGACCAGTTTATGGGCCTCGACATGGAGAGAATAGCTAAAATCTCCATTTTAGAGAAGATGTCGATCTTATCAAGTCTGACTACACTCACCATCGACATCCAGAAAATATTACAAAGTTGGATGGATTTCCAAAATCACCTAGCAGTGACAGCCCCAGCAATTGTCGAAGTCTGTGTACAGAAAAGACCGACCATCAGACTTCACAGCCCATGAATACCAAGCACATCATAATGACTACTAAGATAGGCAAGAATATTTTTGTACCTTCCTGTTTCTTCGGGATGAAGAAACGTTTTGTTCGTGGGGGAGATGTTGGAGGAGCAAGTCGGCATGTCGGCTTGAACGACAACCGACTTAGTCGATCAACCGACTAAGTCAGTTGGCCGACTAAACTAGAGATTAGGTCAGCCACCTAAGGTCGTGTTGGTTCACTGAACATACAAGTAGTTATTTTGTAATTGTTTTGTAATCATATATATTAGGCTATTGAGCCAGATGAGAACTTGATTCAGTTCTCTGTATTGTATGGACCCATTCATGTTAATATAATCTGTTAATTCATCTACTTGTTCTTATCTCTTGTCTTTGTTATGTATGTATGTTTTAGTATGTATTATTGGTAACCTTATGTGATCTGTGAGATTACAACAGTGCAACATGATGCTGCAACAATGTATTCAACTTCTGTTGTAGATAATGCAATGGATGATTGTTTCCTTCTTAGCCATGATACCAAATAGTCTCCCAAGTAAAATGTTGCTCCATTAGTACTCTTTCAGTCATCAACACTTCCTTCCCAATTTGCATCAATGAATTCTTTTAAGGTGAAGTCTTGACCTCTTGGGTTCCATAAACCATACTCTATAATACCTTTCAAGTATTTGGGAATTATTTTCACTGCTATCACATGTGTTTCTTTGGGAGCCAATTGGAATCTAGCAACCAATCCTACAACTTCCATCACATTCGGTCTTGTAGCTGTCACATATAGCAGTCTTCCTATCATATATCTATACATTGTATGATACACTTCCAACGAGTCATCATCCTTACTTAACTTACAATTAGTTACCATAGGTGTACTAACATAATTAGAATCTTCCAACTTAAACTTCTTAAGCATGTCTTTAATGTACTTGGTTTGAGTGATGAAGATTCCTTTGTCTGATTGAGAAACTTGTAATCCTAAGAAGATTGTTAATTAACCCAACATTGACATTTCAAACTCCTTCTTCATTTCAGAGGAAAAATTTTCACTTAGCATTTGTAGATTTCTTCCAACTATAATATCATCCACATAAATAATAACAATGATCATATTCTTATCTTCAAACTTTATGTAGATATTACTATCAGTGACCCCTATTTTATATTCTTGTTTCTTCAAGTAGCTATTTAGTCTTTAAAACCATTCCCTTGGGGCTTGTTTGAGACCATAAAGTTCCTTCTTCAATTTGCAAACATAGTCCTCCTTTTGTGATAAGAGGAAACCTTCAGGTTGTTCCATATATAATTTCTCTTTTATCTTCCCATTCAAAAATACATACTTGACATCCATTTGATATACTTTGAAGTCTCTATAACATGAATATGCCAAAAACATTCTGATAGCTTCAATTCTTGCTACATGGGAAAAGGTTTCTTCAAGGTCAACACCTTCCACTTGAGAATATCCTTTACACGCTAGTATTTATTTGAACCTTATCACTTGACCATATTCATTGAACTTGTTTTTGAAAACCCATTTTATCCCTACAATATTCTTTCTTTTAGGTCTTGGGAAAAGTTCCCAAGTTTGACTCTTCTCAATTTGTCCAACTCTTCATTCATGGCCTTGATCCGACCATCATCTTTGATGGATTTTGCAAAGTTCTTAGGTTCCACCACTGATAGTAAAGGCTTGTTCATTAAACAATAGTTTCCTTCTTGTACTAAAACTCCCCCTGAGTATATGTTCCCTTCTAATGCTAATTTCAAGGTTCTCTTCTAGGTCATGATAGATTTAAAAAAAAACATTCTTTTTCAGTTCCACTGTCATCATTATATTCTTCTTCATCATCACCATCGGTGTATTCTTTTACATCTTCATCTTGTTTTTAATCATAATGGATGTAAATATTATCTACAACACTATCATGTTTGGAAACTTCATTGATGCTTAAAATCTTTGTTTCATCTGAATCTTTGTAATCTAACTTTCTTCTCAACATCTTTCCATGAGTTACCCTGCTCAGAGATCTTCTATCTCTTTGTCTTTTCAAACCTTGATATTTTCTCTTGATTCTGCAATCAACAGCCTTGTCACCAGACTTGTGACAACAATGACAATATCCATAAAATGTTCTTTTATATCTGGGAATCTTTGATCTTTCTGCTTCACAAATTCCTTCTTCTTCCATCCCTTCCTTTGTTTTTAAACCTCTACTTTAGCCTTCTTTTATCTAGGACTTATCAACTTACATTCTCTATCCATATGTCCAAAATTATTACAAGAGTATCAATGAACGATAAATATATGCTTATACCTGCTTGTCATTGGTCTTCTAGGAATCATATTAGTTATATATTTATTATAAGACGAGGGAGAAGATTTCTGACTGTCCTTCTTTCCAATTTCCATCCATAATTGCAACAACATAAATCTTCTTGTTATATCATAATCCATATTTCTCACTTAATAGTCTTTAGCAACTTAGGATGCCATCTAGAATCTTCGAGCTATTCTCAAACTTTGACTTAATATGTTCTTCATCATCCTTCTTTTTAAGATGAATAATTTCATCATCCTTTCTCTAAACTTCTCATTAATGGTTTATTGATCTTTCAGCCTCTTTACTTCTCCCTTGAAGTTATCAACTTCTTGTTTTAATCTCTTGACCTCTTTTATGCTAACCATCACTTGTTGTCTTGAATTGTGTAACTCTTCTTGGAGGGTCTTGACTTCCTCTTCTTTTGATTTCTTCTCTTCTTTGTGTTTTGACAATTGTTCTTTCAAAGATTTGTTCCTTATTCTACATTTTTTTAATTTCCTCAAGAGAACTTATGAGTTCAGCCTCTAGGTCCACCTCTTCTTCTACATCTGATTCATCATCTGAAGTTTGAGTTTATATTCCCATGAGTATATTTTCTTCATTTTCACTTATCTCTTCATCTTCACTGTCTTCCATGGAATATAAGTCTTTCTTCTTTTTATTAAATTTATTCTTGTATATAGTTTTACTCTTTTAATCTTTCTTATGACTGCAAGGTTCTTCATCATAACTATCTTCTTGTTTTGGGTAAGGACACTTTGTGAAAAATGTTCAATTCTTCCACAGTTAAAGCACTCTAGTGGTAGATTTCATTTGTACTTTCTAGTGTTAGGATTAATTAATCCTCCTTTGTCTAATATAGTCTATTTGGTCATTTTTCCCAACTTAGGAAGTCATTATCACTTAGTTAGAGTTGTTGGAGACATTTACCACCATACACACTCTTTTTGGTCAAATTGGCCTAGTTAAACCACTATCCTAAGTATTATTGACATTAATTGACATCAGTGGAGCATTAAATTTCATCATCCAGTCACACCCACGCCTACCTTCAGTCAAGGAGGCTAACTTAGCCTTCTCCTACATTCGGGGAGGCTAACTGGAGCACTCTGGGGGTGATCTGAGTGATATTAATGCACCTAATTGCTAACTGGTGGTTACAATCAATTAAATAGGTCAGTGAAGGCGCCTCCTTTCATTTAATTGATTATTTAATGATTAATTAATGAATTGGAGTCAACAAGGGCACCTCCACCAACTTCTGATGTTCAGTTCAACTTCAGTTAACCTCATCGGGGTTCATTGGAGTCATTGAAGTGCTAGCACTTGATGGTTGGCTTGCTATGACATGTGTCTGATCTCTTTCAGTTGAGACTCAGTCATTTATTGCACTCCAACTTCAGTTACGGTTCAGTTGAGTCAATTAGGGTTTTGATCAATGGTTAACCGAGTGTGGACTATGGCTTACAGTCAATTAAGCTAGACTCACTCATTCAATTCAAATGACCTCCTTGAGGATTCAAATTTCTCATTAATTCATGCTTGTAGCATGACATTATAATTGTAATCATTCATTCTTTATGTGAATACAGAGCGGCTACTATTCCTGTAGTCCAATTACACCATTTCATGTGTTATTTGTTGATTAATATTTGATGAGATTGATGCTTTGTTCCTAGATCAATAAACGAGATTAATATGGTATCAGAGCTTACGGCGGGACGAAGCTCTATCTCTCAAAAACAAGATTTTTGATAGATTTCTGCATGAAATTTGAGCGTTAGCTCAAAAATCCAGCACTGCACCAGAAGCCAAGGCTTACCACTTAATACCCCAAGTAAAGAACTTGTTGATCAACCTTGCTTGATTAACTATGCTGGGTGTGATGAAAGCCTAAAATGTGCAGGCTGTTCGACCTTACATTGCCCTTTCTGTTTTGATTTTCAGGTTTCTACAGGTGAAGCATTCACTCCAGCAGATCCAGATGGCCTCCTCAGTAGATATCTTGACTCCATACAATTTCCACTCATGGAAAGGTGATATGGAGATTTAGCTACACTCTAGAGGACTCTTTAGAGTCACCATGGACACTGAAGATGAGCCCGGTTCAGCCATAGAAAAATCAAGATTCTTGAACAAGAAGGATGAAGCCTTCTGTTTCTTGTGCCTCTCTATTTCCCGATATCTTCTTTTCCATCTTGTGGGATTGAAGACTCCAAAAGAAATATGGGACAAATTGGAAACTATATATGGAAAGCATGATGACTTGAGGGTTTACCAGCTCGAAAATGAACTCATGTCTCTCTAGCCCTCCAATTTCAAGACTCTGAATGATTTCTTCACAAAGTTCAAGCATATTGTTTTACTCTTGAAGCAATGCAAAGTGGAGAAGGAGGATGATCAACTTATCCTTGCCATACTCTCCAAACTTGGGGCTGATTATTTATTTTTTGTTTCTACATTCCATGCGGGGAAGCTCACAACCCCTGGATGGAAGATGCCTACACTCAATGCCTTCATTGAGTCCTTAACATGTGAACATGACAAGCTTGTCCAGATGGGGATCATCAGATCCTCCCGTGATCAATCCCTTCATGTCTCGAGGCCCAAAGATCTAAAGGGTAAAGGAAAGCAGTAGAAAAATCCAAAAACTAAATTTGATGCTCCTAAACCTAGAGTTGAAAATTAGCAGCATGATGAGTCTTCTGGCTCAAGGAAGAACAAAGGAAAAGGGCACCATGGAAAGGAAAAATTCAAGTGTTCTTATTGTGGGAAGGGCTTCCACCCTGAACATGCCTGCATGAAGAAGAATCTTGATGAAGCAACCTCTCTCCTTGAGAGAAATCACATCAATATTTTGGATATCTTTCGGAGGAGAGATCAGCAAGATCGGGAACCACATCATGAAAAAGGTCATGCCCTGATGGCAAACACTTCGAAGTCCAAAGAACTCTTGATTGATTCTGGAGCTTCGAACCACATGATGGCTGAAATATTCTCCTTTTCATCCTTGAAGATCGGAAAATCCATCCCCATCCACATGGGAGATGACTCCACCATCATTTCAGAAGGACAAGGTACTGTTGATCTTGAAAATAGTTTTTTTTCAAATTTTTTGTATGTACCGTCTCTGGCATCAAATCTCCTAAGTATCTATCAGATGACACATACAAGAGTGCCTAAGAGAGTTTCTTTCATCCCAAATGATATTGAGATAACAAAAATTGCGTCCGGGAAACTCATTGCTAAAGGCCTTACAAACCATCATGCAAAAGCCTATGAGTTCTCTCACTTTGTTGCGGATGCAAAGCCCACCGCTTTGCTAACTCATGGAAATGAGGTTAGTAGGATGTGGCAGGAGAGGTTTGGCCATATTAATTTCAAATATTTGCAGCAATTACAGAAACACTCCATGGTTGAAGGCCTCCCTGTCATCAAGGCAACCATGGGAATTTGCAAGGGATGTGTGATTGGAAAGCACCCTGAGCACAAGTTCGATCGGGGGAAGGGAAACCGAGCTACATGCATATTGGGTGATACATTCTAATATCAATGGTCCGATGCTTGTCACATCCATAAATGGATCAAGTTATCTTCTTAATTTTATTGATGATTTTTCAAGGTACACATGGGTCTTCTTTCTCAAAAAGAAATCGGAAGCATGTGAAAAAATTTCTGAATTGAAGGCCTTGATCGAAAATGCCTCTGGACTTAAGATCAAGATATTGAGATCTGATAATGGAGGGGACTATGCCAGTAATTATTTTCTACACATATGCTCCCAAATTGGTATTCAGGTCCAATATTTAATTCCCTACACTCCCCAGCAGAACGGAGTAGCGGAAAGGAAGAATCGGTCTCTCAAGGAGATGACCACCTGTATGTTGGAATCCAAGAAGCTTGCTGCAAATTTGTGGGATGAGGCCATGCATGCTGTAGAATATGTTTAGAATAGGGTGCCACACTCATCTGTGAAAGGGAAGACCCCTTTTGAAGCATACTTCGGACACAAGTCGGATGTGTCGAACCTACAGGTGTTTGGGTCCACTGCATGGGACCAGATTCTGCTTGATAAAAGAAGGGCTTTGCAACCGAAAAGCATAGAATGTTTGTTTATTGGGTATCTTGATGAATCTGAAGGTTTCAAGCTGCTGGATATCAAGACCAAATAGATCATCATCGAGAGAAGTGTCAAGTTCGATGAGCCTCTTCAGGAGGTGGAACTAGTGAAGGAGAAAACTGCTAAATTTCCTTCCTATTCAACTGAATATTTGGATGATGAAATTGGGGGTGATGACCCTAATTTGGATCCTCTAATTTTTTATATCAGTGTGCAGCAATCATCAGATGCTGAATCAGAACCTGAAGTGCAAAATCATCTTCCTACATGGGCTCGAGAGACACTCTCCTCCGCAGGAGATAACATTGGAAATCCAGATGATCCAAGGAGAACCTGGTCTGATTTCCAAAGAGCAGGTATTGCACTCTCTTGTCTTGATAATTTGCTATACAAAACTTACTATTTGATGATTAGTTCAGATCCAAAGTCCTACTATCATTCTCAGAAGGATCTGAGATGGCAAGTTTCCATGGATGAAGAGATGAATTCTCTTCAGAAAAACACTACTTGGGAGCTAGTTTCTCTTCCTCCGAGAAGGAAATTGGTTCAATGCAAGTGGGTGTTTTGGACCAAGGTTTCTGCTGATGGAAGCATCTACAAATATAAGGCAAGGCTGGTGGCAAAATTTTTGTCTCAGGTCCAAGGAGTGGACTACCATGAGACCTTTGCACCGGTTCCAAAAATGGACTCCATCCGCCTTGTTTTGGCAATTTCAGCATCCAAGCACTGGGAAGTGCATCACATGGATGTTAAGTCAGCATTTTTGCATAGAGATATTCATGAGGATATATACATGAAGCATCCTGAGGGCTACATCACTGATCCAGCTTTGGTTTGCAAGCTACAAAAGTCACTATACGGGTTAAAACAGGCCCCAAGAGAGTGGTATTCCAAGATGGATTCCCTCCTTCTCTCGCAAAACTTTTAGAGGTGTAGATCAGATCCAAATGTGTATTTATAGTAGTATGATGGTAATATAATTATCATTGTTTTATATGTTGATGAATTACTGATCACAGGTAGCACAGTTGCCTCCATTTCAGCCATCAAAACTGCTCTCCACAATGCCTTTGAAATGAGTGATTTGGGGCTTCTAAAACAATTTTTGGGGCTCGAAATTCAGAAAAATTATGATGGGATTATGGTCACTCAGTCCAAATGCATTTCAAAACTGTCAGTCAAGTTTAACATGGTTGAATGTAGGCCTGAACCATTCCATTTCCTTTCAGGGATCAGCCTTGAAGAAGGAAAAAGCACACCTCCCATGGACTGCACTATCTATCGATAGTTGATTGGTAGCTTGTTGTACTTGACACATTCTCGGCCTGATATTTGTTATGTCATGAATGTTGTATCAATATACATGTAGCAGCCTCATGATCTTCATTGGAAGGTAGCCAAGAGGATCATCCAGTATATTCAGGGAACCAGGACCTATGACATTCACTATGCTGCAGACTCCGAGCTAGAGTTGGTTGGATACACAGATTCCGATTGGGTGTGTCATGCTATTGATCGGAAGTTGACTTATGGATATGTATTCATGTTTGGTGGTGGCCCCATTTTCTTGTCAAGAAAAATACAAGCTTCCATAACACTATCTTCAGTAGAGGCCGAGTATCGAGGAGCGGTGAATGCTTGCATCCAAGCAATTTGGTTGCAAGGCATTCTTTCAGAGTTTGATCTTGGTAGTACTTTGTCCACTTTCCTATTTTGTGACAATCAAAGTGCTATTAACATATCCACGGATCCAGTTACCAAGCAGAGGACCAAGAATGTAGATATCCACATGCACTATATGAGGGAGCTAGTGCATGACAGGACCATCATTTTGCAATACTGCCTGATTGATGAGCAGATTGCAGACATCTTCACCAAGAGATTTTTAGAAAAGAAGTTCACTTACCTTCGTTCACTGTTGGGGGTGAGTTCATCAAGGTGGTTCAGACTACTTTTAGTGTTCAGCTTGAGGGGGGGGGGTTCCCACTGGGTTTTCCCTCTTTTCCTCACTTAGATTGTTTTTTGAGCATTGTTTCAGTTTCAACATTGTATAGGGTGACCTATGGCCTTAGTTTCCAGGGCCATAGAATTTTTATGCATTTGTGTTTTCTAACTCCTCCTGAGTATAGCTTAAGGGGGGGTGTTGGAGACATTTACCACCATACACACTCTTTTTGGTCAAATTGGCCTAGTTAAACGACTATCCTAAGTATTATTGACATTAATTGACATCAGTGGAGTATTAAATGTCATCATCTAGTCACACCCACACCTACCTTTAGTCAAAGAGGCTAGCTTATCCCTCTCCTACATTCGGGGAGGCTAACTGGAGCACTCCGGGGGTGATCTGAGTGATATTAATGCACCTAATTGCTAACTAGTAATTACAATCAGTTAAACAGGTTAGTGAAGGTGCCTCCTTTCATTTGATTAATTATTTAATGATTAATTAATGAACTGGAGTCAACAAGGGAGCCTCCACCAACTTCTGATGTTCAGTTCAACTTCAGTTAACCTCATCAAGGTTCATTGGAGTCATTGAAGTGCTAGCACTTGATGGTTGGCTTGCTATGACATGTGTATGATCTCTTCCAGTTGAGAATCATTCATTTATTTTACTCCGGCTTCAGTTAGAGTTCAGTTGAGTCAATTAGGGTTTTGATCAGTGGTTAACTGAGTGTGGACTGTGGCTTACAGTCAGTTAAGCTAGACTCACTCATTCAATTTGAATGAACTCCTTGAGGATTCGAATTTCTCATTAATTCATGCTTGTAGCATGACATTGTAATTGTAATCATTCATTCTTTATGTGAATATAGAGCGGCTACTATTCTTGTACACCGATTACACCATTTCATGTGTTATTTGTTGATTAATCTTTGATGAGATTGATGCTTTGTTCCTAGATCAATATACAAGATTAATAAGAGTATGGGGGACACACCTAGGGGTTATCTTCCACTTACTGCATGTGCATGCTTGATTTTATGTTCATTTGAGACCAATCCCTACATTATAGGAGCCCACTCTAAGTGCCACTAGAAGCCTCCATCAGTTGTTTGTGGTGGGTAAGTAGTTATGCTGAGTTATCCTCTAGTTACAATTAGTTAGATCACTTTCAGTTAGCATTGCGCCAGTTTTGCATACATATAGGGAGTGTGGCGCCTTTTATCCACCTACCTCATAAGTTAACTAATTGTAGACTGATTTAGACATATGGAGTTAATCTAGTGAGCTCCAACAGTGATTTATGCACACTATGTTAGCTAATCAATTAGTTAGAGCTGATAGCTTCGAATCCTATCTTTAGCATTCAAATTTTATTTATTGTCTAATCATTGTATTATTGATTAATGAAGGAAGATTAATGTTGTGATTATCTGAATAATTCTTGTTCGATTTATTTGAAATTTGTGGCATGAATTTCCTGTTTAGTGTACATTCTCTTTGATTATTCCACTGCATAATTCCCTTCCTAAAACTTTCATATTTGCATGTAGATCAATGGTTCACAAATTTAACATAGTATAAGAGCTTAGGTCTTAATTTCAATTCCCCCAAGCTATGTTGGAGGGGGGATGTTGGAGTATCAGTACAACCGCATGGTATAACCACCACACCTATGGGAATATAAAAATGTTGACTAAGTGCCATTCCTAATGATAGATCCTTATGCTTGGTTTCATATGTAAACATCCATAGCTTTTGGTTTAATGATAAACCTTACATGGTATCAGATCCTTGTTTGGGAGAGCAACAAACTTTGTCCAAACTCCATTGTGCACCAGAAGCAGTTGAGTTTCCACATAATTCCTACAATCTTTTTCTTGCTAAATATGGATTCTTTCCAGAGAAGTATCTGAAGGTGTAATAGACTCTGAGAAAGTGCACATGTCGAGGTGGGAAATTTTGAACTAACATATGATTGTGAATTGAATTGGTTTTTCAGTGTTCTTTGCAGGTATCTACATAGCTTCTTGAAGAATTTACTGATCAAGATATAGAAAAATGGATAATTCTTCAACTCTCGTACCTAGAATGCTTACACCCTTCAATTACAATGATTGGAGGGAATATATGATAGTTAACTTGCGCAACAAAGGTCTGTTTAGGATGAAAATGGGAAGAGAAGTTGAGCCCCAACAGTATGTTGAGAAGAACAAGTTTTTGAATCAGCTTGATGAATCCTTCGGCTTCATGTGCATTCACATCTCTTGGGATATTTTTTTCCATCTTGAGGGACTCAAGAATCCAGATGAAGCTTGGGAAAATATTGAATCTTTGTTTCGAAAACAAGATGAGCTTTGAGGGCATATTCTAAAGAAAGAGCTTAATGCACTACAGCCTAGCATTTTTTAGACTATCCAACAATTATTTACAAAGTACAAAGCACTAGTACTACAATGAAAACAATGTGGAATAGAGATGAAAGATGAGCAACTGGTGTTGTCAGTGTTGATCAAGATTGGCTCGGAGATTTATGTATTTGTCTCTACATTCCATCCCGGAAGAGTTTCCATTCCAAATTGGAAGATGCCTTCTCTAGATCCTATTGTTGAGTCCTTGATACAAGAGCAATAAAAATTGGTTCAAATTTGAGTGATTCAAACCTCCAAGAATCAAGCACTCTTAGTAGCAGACTCAAACAATGTGAAAGCAATAGGGAAGCATAAAGGGAAGGAGACCAGAAACACTAATTCAAAGACAAAGGAGAATCAACAATCTTCCGGTAGAGCCTGAATTTTCAAGAAACAGAAGAAATCTGGGAAGGATAAATGTACCTATTGTATGAGAGGATTTCATCCAGAGAGTCAGTACATGAAGATGACCATCAAACAGTTGAAAAAATCCTTGAACGAAACAAGATTTCCCTTCCACAAGGTGCAGAGATGCCTGAAGTTGGAGAGTAGAGTGAAGAGTATGAGAGGTGGAATGCTTTGAAATAAGACTTCACTCAGTCAAAGGATTATCTGATTATTTCAAAAGCATCCAACCACATGGAGTCCTCCAAATAATCCTTCACTACTCTATATCTATCAGGAGGACCTAACATTCATATTTGGGATAATTCACAGATTCTAGGTGTTGGGAGAGGTTCTATTAAAATCCAACATGGAGTGTTCAAGAATGTACTCTATGTTCCTTCTCTTGCAACAAATTTGTTATCTGTTTATCAGATGACACATATTGGCTCTCCAGAGAAAGTTGTATTTGGTCCTGACTCAGTGGAGATCTCAAATATCTCAATTGGGAATATTATAATGAAGGGTGTTGCAAACCATGCCTCCAATGCATATGGATTATCACACTTTCTTCCATACTCAACTTAGTATAATCTCAACAACCATTTGAAAGGGAAGCTAAAAAATACCTTTCATCTCCATTTGCAGATAATCATATGTTGTCTAAAATTTCAGTTTCAGAAGATGAGGAATAAGATCAACATGATATTGATAATGAGATTGTACCTCAAGATGATCTAGATCTAGATCAAACTCCTATTCCAAATCATAAGCCTAAATGGGATGAAAATCTCATTGAAATAGTTGTGAATGTTTTTGGGGATACAGATGATAGAAGAAAAACAAGGTCCTAGTATCATAATAAACATGTTTCACTCTCTCACACAGCTTCACTACCTGCAGATTGGTGCAAAAAACTTCCAGAGAGATGCCACTTGATGATAAAGATTGATCCATAATTTGGCCCGCTGATGAACAAAATGGATCATTCCATTCCTCCTCCAGAAATAAGAGACAAAAGAAACATTCAATAGATTGGAAGAATATGGATAGGTTCACATGCATAGTCCCAGGATGTTGATGGACAAAAGATTCATAATTTTGCATGGCTTCTCAATAGAGTTACAGATTACAACAATTTTTTCACAATTTGTTGCTCAAAGAGAAAAAAATTCTCTTAAGTATGGAAGCTTGTTTCTTGATTCCTATTTATTTTGAGGGGGGGGGGGGGGGGGAATTCCCTTGAGGTTCTCCCCATTTTTCTTATTTTATTAAGCAATATTTTATTCATATAGATTGTATGGGTGACTTTTTTCCTAGTTTTCATGGCCCAAGTTGTCCAAAGTTAGGCTTAATTAATCCTCCTTTGTCCAATATAATCTATTTGGTCATTTTTCCTAACTTAGGAAGTCATTATCACTTGGATAGAGTATGGGGAGAACACCTAGGGGTTATTTTCCACTTACTGCATGTGCATGCATGAGTTTATGTACATCTGGGACGAATCCCTACATTATAGGAGCCCACGCTGAGTGCCACCAACAACTTCTATCAATTGGTTGTGCTAAGTAAGCAATTATTATGAGCTATCCTCTAGTTACAATAAGTTAGATCACTTTCAGTTATCCTAGCACTAGTTTTTCATGCATGCAAGGAGTGTGGCACCTTTTATCCACCTACCTCATCAGTGAACTGATTGTAGAATGATTTATACATCTAGAGTTAAACTAGTGGGCTCCAATAGTAATTTAGGCACACTGAGTTAGCTAATCAATTACTTAGAACTGATAGATTAGAATCCTATATTTAGCATTTGAATTCTATTTATTGTATAATCATTGTATTATTTATTAATGAATGAATATTAATGTTGTGAATCATGATTATCTGAGTAATTCTTGTCCAATTTATCTAAAATTTGTGGCATGAATTTCTTGTTCAGTGTACATTCTCTTTGATTATTCCAATGCATAATCCCCTTCCTACAACTTTCATAGTTTCCTGTAGATCAATGGTTCACAAATTTTACAGCTAGTACCTTTCTTAAGTTTCTTGATGAAAAGAGATTCTTCATCATCTGAGTTCTCTAATTGGTTCTTGGGTAAAGGTTCGGATTTCTTTGACTGTTTTGTAGCTTTAGATGCTTCTTTTTTTCTTGATGTCCCATTACATTATGTTCTCATCTCATAGGCAGCGAAGATCCCATGTAGCTCATCTACTGTCAAAATTTCAAGATCATCTCGATATTCTACAATAGATATTTTTGGGTTATATCTTATTGGTATGGTTCTTAGTACTTTTTTAACTACCTCTTTCTCCTTTATTTCTCCTCCCAGGCCTTAATAGCATTGACAATTTCATCTACTCTTAGAAGAAATTATGCAATATTTTCTTCTTCTTTTATCTTTAGACTTTCGAACTGCCCTTTGTGTTGAGTATGGTTGTCATTTATGGCAAAGAAGTTCAGTAATAACAAAGGAATAACCTAGGACTTAATGGCATGGCAAGTAGGATGAAGTAGGCATAGATAAAATCAACCTGTTGTCACTCATGCTCTAGATACTTCACCTTATAAGTTTGATGAAAGTAAGAATCCACCCTAGGTGACCTAAGATTTTGTAAAACTGTCTAAGGGTCAACACAAAAGTTCATAAGGACATTTTTCAAATTCCCACCAAATGCAGTCTTTTTGTAAATAAATTCATCAAGAAACATGGGTTTGTTCTTTGGTGATATGTCTATCTACCCACAATTTTTAGCTTTCCTTCTGGTGGTCACATGTGCAAGAAGTAAGCCGGCCAAAATGATAAAAACCATGTTTTGACAAGTGTCATATACAGGATATTAAGAGGACATTTTCAGATGCAAATTGATGAGGAGGATTGATCGATTCTTTGATAAATTAATTAAGTTCTTAAATAACCATGGTATAGGGTCATTGATCGACCATCGATCACTGTAAGTATCGATGGAGATCCAAACACTAAATAGTGCTTTAAGTCTTACAGGGATGAACAGTTGAGGACGAGGAAAGGTAGACATCGATGGTCGAGATTGAATCCGACACAAGAAGATACGAGCTTGTTAAAATTTCAGAGGATTTAGAACAATGCAATTTGGATTAGACAATCAAAGGAATATGATCCAAGAGTGATAATCACCGGTTGAGGAAAGGATACACAAAGTAAATGTGCACGGAAGATAACATTTTGGAGCGCCAAAATGAAGTTGCTTGTTTGATAAATGATAACTGGGCGAGGAGGATTTTGCAAGTGATTGATAGTTCATAGGAGTTGCGGAAAGAGATTTGCGGGAGGATATTGTGGAAGACCATTTCAAAAAAGTTGGGAAATTCATACCCGCAATCTGCAATTGGAAAAAGTACGTTGAGACCGCATAATTGTGGAAGTCATTTTTGAAATTTGGGAAATGCATGTTGAAATATTGTAACTTCAAAGAATATTCTATATGTGGTCCCTTATGGTCCTACCGGGAGAACCACTTGTATTACATTGTACTCCGATGCTTCTAATCGGAAGAACTAATAAGAGTCATGAGGTAGTCCCCTCTAATTGTAAAGGTGGGTCATTAGCATCCCAGTGCGGTTACTTGAGCCTACATGTGTAAATCAAGCCTACATGATTTAAATCGAGCCTACATGTCGGATGAGTTAACTTAAGTGAATGAATGAATATAAATAAAGGTGTAGCGCTTCTCATTTGGGCACACACTCTCACTTGTATAGCGCATTAGTGGAGAAGAGAGAGAAGTATCTGGAGAAGGAGGAGGATCAGGCTTTGATCTCCTTGTTGGTTTTATCTTTTATCTTTTGGGGCATCTATATTGAGGAAGCTTTTGCTGGGTTTTTCCAGGATAAATATTTGTGTTCTCTTTTGTATGATTGTGCTTGTCTATCTTTTAGTGATCCTGTTTATATGCTTTTGTTATGAAATCGAAATGAAATACTAATGATCTAGCTTAGAATATGAAAATTTAACATGGTATCAGAACCAACCTGAAAGAAGACATTGTGCAGCTACAGAAGTTAGGGCTTATTACTCTATGATTCTCTCTCCACAATATTTCAGCAAAAGAAGGATAGGTTGACTCTCCTTTGAAGGGCGCATCTTTTTGTCGAAGCAGAATTCAATTCCAAGCATTTTCAGTTTTCAGTGTGGGAAATTAGGGCTTCAATTTGAGTGAGCCTAGCATAGGATTTATCTCCTCATAAAAATCAAAGTTTAGAGATCTGGATCAATATTTCTAGTTGGGTGAAACTCCGGAAAAGTCAAACCCTAGCTTGACCCCAAGCTAGAAAAACCCTAAATACTAAAACTGCTAAGTTTTGGTACTTTCGCTATATTCCGATATGTGAGATGGATCAGGAGCTAAACATTTTAGAGGCCTAAGAGAACATCCTAATGTACACTTTATCCAAAATTCATCCTACGATTCACTATATTCTGGGAGATATGATCCCTCCAAGTTAGTCTTCCAGCCTCTTCTAGAATTCATCCCTAAACAGGACGCCTGGGGATAATTGATATATATTGGGATATAGAGGTCCAAATTTAATTCCTGAAGATGTTCTATAAATATCATGGAATATAATTTCTGTGGTCCTAATTTCAGAACCAGAAGATGAAACAGTGACATGTGGCAAGCCGTACAACTTCGCTATTCTAAACAGTCCTATAACAGGTCACCTTGGGAAAAGGATCATAAATACAAATTGGTGAAACCAATTATGATGAAACCTATGGTGTTAGATCATGGACATGCGAGGTTACCTTAGTGAAAAATTTCAGACACAGAGGAGTAGTAATGTCGGAGATATCACAGAAACAGTGACAATAATTTCTGTAGAAGAAATTGGAAAACTAGGGATTCCTGTTCCGGGAGCTTCCCTCCACTGTTTTCAGAAAAGGAGTACACTGGACAGCTCCATTTGAAGATATATATCTTTCTATCCAATTATTTCTAAAAGATTCCAAGTTTTGAAAATTATGGTTTCTCTGAAAAACCCTAGATCAACCAGCTCCGGAAGCAGGACGGACACCTCAAATCGGTAAGATCTAATCTTTTGCTATTTGCATTTGAGGTTCTCATTTCAAAGTGATCTATCACATCAGCTTGATGATAAGCTTGGTGAATTTTACAACTTCCAAGCATGGAAGTATTTGATCTCTCTAAAGAAAATGAATTGGACGCCTACATGAGTAGAGAGGTTCCAGTTCTAGAGGGAGATGAGGCTCAAAGACTTACACCTGAAGAACTTGGTTAAGGCCAAGAAGATCATTGTTGATTCCGTCACGGATCAACTTGTACCACAATTTTCGTCCCTAAAGACACTGAAAGAGATGTTTGATTCCTTGACCAAGATATTTGAAGGAAATAACATACATCGGAAGATGACCATAAGAAACAAATTGAAGATGTAAAAGAAGAAGTGAAGAATGCAGAAGTGGTGATAGCCACCTTGAATGGCCTCCCAGGATCATGGGATCCATTCATGCGAAGAATGTATGCCAGAAGAAAGTGATTACTTTTATCTTGACTCATAAGAGGAGAAGAAGAAGATGGGAGCAATTGAATATCAAGCTCTCACCATTCAAAGAAGATCCCTCAAGCGATGAGGAATATGAAGAACTCAATTCTTGAAGAACCTCTTATTCATCTTATCATTTGGATACAAAATGATGATTTCATGAATGAAGAAGATGATAAAGTAGAATGATCAAGATGGAGTCTACCCACGAAACAAATAAAAGATAAGTATTCAATTTTCATTTCATGATATTGTTTTGTTATACATTTGATTATATTCAGTTGATGTGTTATGCATGATAGATTGTTTGCATTAATGACTATATACTACTAATATGCATGTGATGGGTAAGTAGATCATGGTGCTATACAACTCTCCATTGCTACTTATCAAACCTCTTTGCTTACATATTGGATTAGTGCACAATCTCAATGATGTCATGGTAGAGATGGAAGGCATCTAGAAATTTTCTGTGAGATATGGATGGATGTTGTGTTGGCTAAACAGTTGCATGATGCATAAGAATTTGTCATTATGCATATGTTTTATGAAATAGTTCTAACCATGCAACTGGTGCATTTGAATTGTAGGAAAGGTCCTGTACAACCTCCTACAAGAAAAGAAGGATGAGACTTATTCCGAAGAACAAGTGATGACAATTCAATAAACATGAATTTGAAGCTCCCAGGGTCAAGGACACCATGACAGAAGAAAGAGCTTTAGATAGCGGTAGATCCACCTTGAAGGATGAAGACCACCATGGGTATGAGAGATAACTCAAGATGAAGAAAACAATGCTATGAAAGAAGCTATGATCAAAGAATAACAATTGATCATGGGGAATTATGTATACGATATGATTTCGAGACATAAAGGGAAGTACGTAGTATCTTCCATATGGATCTACAAGAACAAGTGTACAAAGCAAGGTTCATGATTTGCCTCAGAAAGAATAGACTAGGACATGACATACTCTATTGACCAGTATATATCAAGCATAGAACCCATTGTACAAAATGAAGAAGGAAGATAATACTCCATTTCAGGGGGAGTGACTACAGAAGATATCTGAGTTCGACATGGTACAACATGATGGACAGCTTCCTGATGGATCAAGACTTTACCAAAAGTAAAGTGGGTTCCAACCTTCAAAGTTGAATGCAGAAGACTAGGATATGTTGATGATCCGAAAAGATAAACTCATGGAAGATGTTATGATGAAAGAATACTAGAATGATGTTTGGGATATAGTACTCAAACCAGAAAGCAAGAATGTGTTATCTTACAAATGGATTTGCAAGATAAAATATGTTTTTGATAGAAGTAAGGAAAGACTTGTGGCTATAGGTTTCTATAAGAAAGAGGGAATTAATTCTGAAGAGACACTTACTCCAGGAAGCACGGTACACTTCCTTCAGAACTATGATGGTAGTTGCTTCCATGATGAAGTAAAGACAAGCCTTCCTTAATGGTATGATTGGGGAAGAGTTTTACATCGAATAGTCACAAGGATTTGAAGTTGAAGACAGATGGAATCATATATGTAAGTTGAAGAAGGCCCTCTATGGCATGAAGCAAGCTCCCAGAGCTTGGAATGGAAGGATAGATAGTTTCCTGTCAACTATGGGCTTTACTAAGAATAAAGATGATCCTAACCTTTATCTCAAGGTTATAGAAGATGAACCTGCCATCCTGTTATTATATGTGGATGACTTATTCTTGATAGGGAATGAGAAACAGATCATGGAAAGAAAGAAGAAACTAGCAGAAGAATTTGAGATGAAAGACCTTGGGTTAATGCATTATTTCCTAGGTCTGCAAGTATGGCAAAGTTTAGAAGGAATATTTCTCAACTAGGGAAAGTATGCGGTAGAGATATTGAAGAGATTCAATATGTTGGAATGAAAAGTCATGGCCACATCCATGGACTCCAACCTGAAGCTGTTAGCTGATGACTCATCAGAGTTAGTGGATGTGACTCACTACAGACAGATCATTGGGTCATTGATGTACTTAACAAATACCAGACTAGACATTTGTTTTGCTATGAACACCTTGAGTCAATATCTATCTCAACTTAGACATGTTCACCTAATAGTTGCAAAGCATGTGATGAGATATCTAAAAGGGACTATAGAATTTGGTCTATACTATGATGGAAAACTTGACTACAGATTGTATGACTATATAGATGCAGATTAGGCTGGAAGTATCTCAGATAAGAAAATCACATCAGGTAGATACTTTTGTTTGGGGATTGCTATGAGTTCATGGTTTAGCAGGAAACGGTCCAGTGTTTCTCTTAGCATAGCTGAAGCAGAATACGTAACAGATTGATCTACTAAGTTGTGAATCCATATGGCTTCGAAAGCTGATATCAGGTCTCCTTGACCTGAAGATGGATACTACAATGATTCTATGTGATAACCAAAGTTGTGATGACAGAGAACCCTGGGTTTCGTCGTAACACATAGAAATCCAGTATTTCTACATACTATAGATGCAAATGATGGTGATTCAGTATTTCTACATTGAATATAGAGATGATGATGTTTCAGTATTCCCATACTAAAGATATAGATGATGATTATTTCAGTATTCCCATACTGAAGATATAGATGATGTTTTAGTATTTACGTACTGTAGATGCAGATGATGGTGATTCCATATTTCTATATTGAATATAGAGGTGATGATGCTTTCAGTATTCACATACTGGAGATACAGATGGTG
Organism: Pseudotsuga menziesii; assembly: GCA_001517045.1. Taxonomy (NCBI): domain Eukaryota; kingdom Viridiplantae; phylum Streptophyta; class Pinopsida; order Pinales; family Pinaceae; genus Pseudotsuga; species Pseudotsuga menziesii. The sequence goes on along the minus strand of LPNX010284389.1, from coordinate 337,622 downwards.
ATAGTTTATTATTCACATACTGAAGATGTAGATGATGATGGTTTAGATGATGATGTGTTGACAAAGCCTCTGTCTCAAGTAAAGTTCGAACACTTTCGAGACAAGCTTGGTGTTGTTCGAAAATACCTTCCCTGAAAGGGGGAGTGGTGATGTAGCAGTGGGATTGTATCATCCCTGGGAACTCTCCCTAAAGTGATCCAGTGACCTCGGTCTTCGAGAATTAAGAGGGATTGTATCATCCCGAGACATCTATCCATAAGTGATCTGGTGACCTCGGTCCTCGAAAATGAAGAGGGATTGTATCATCCTGAGACATCTGTCCATAATAGATCCGGTGACTTTGGTCCTCGAGAATGTGGTAGGATTGCATCATCCTTGGACATCGTCCTAAAGTGATAGGGGATGATTCTCCCATAATCAATCCAATGGCTTTGGTCCTCGAGAATGTGGTAGGATTGCATCATCCTTGGACATAGTCCTAAAGTGATAGGGACTGATTCTCCTGTAATCAATCTGGTGGCTTTGGTCCTAGAGAATGTGGTAGGATTGCATCATCCTTGGACATAGTCCTAAAGTGATAGGGACTGATTCTCCCATAATCAATCTAGCGGCTTCAGTCCTCGAGAATGTGGTAGGATTGCATCATCCTTGGACATAGTCCTAAAGTGATAGGGACTAATTCTCCTGTAATCAATCCGGTGGCTTCAGTCCTCGAGAATGTGGTAGGATTGCATCATCCTTGGACTTAGTCCTAAAGTGATAGGGACTGATTCTCCTGTAATCAATCCGGTAAATTCGGTTGTCAAGAATGTGGTGGGATTGCATCATCCCTGGACTTTAAGTCCAAAAGTGATCTAAAGACTTTTTGTCTTTGAGTTGTGGATTGCAGGTTGTAGCTGATGATGATGATGACGTACTGATCGAAAGATCAGAGTATGATGATGATGACATACTGATTGAAAGATTAGAGTATGATGATGACGTACTGATCGAAAGATCAGAGTATGATGATTATGACGTACTGATCGAAAGATCTGAGTATGATGATGATGACATATTGATCGAAAGATCAGAGTATGATAATGACGTACTAATCGAAATATCAGAGTATGATGATGATGATGAACTGATCGAAAGATCAGAGTATGATGATGATGACATACTGATCGAAAGATCAGAGTATGATGGTGACGTACTGATTGAAATATCAGAGTATGATGATGATGTTTCTGATTGAAAGATCAGAGTGTGATGATGATAATTATGATAAAAAAATTAGAGTATGATGATGATGATGTTGCTACTGATCGAAAGGTCAAAGTGTTGATCATGATATTGCTGATCGAAAGGTCAAGGTGCTGAAGATGTTGTTGCTGATCGAAAGATCAAGGTGCTGAAGATGTTGCTGATCGAAAAGTCAAAATGCTGAAGATGTTGTTGCTGATCGAAAAGTCAAAGTACTGAAGATGTTGCTGATTGAAAGGTCAAAATGCTGAAGATGTTGTTGCTGATCGAAAATTCAAAGTGCTAAAGATGTTGCTAATTGAAAGGTCAAAATGCTGAAGATGTTGTTGCTGATCGAAAAAGTCAAAGTGTTGAAGATGTTGATGATCGAAAGGTCAAAGTGCTGTCGTTGTTGATTGAAATATCAAAATGCTAAAGATGTTGTTGATCGAAGCAGTCAAAGAATTAATGATGATGAAGACTACATGATGTTGAAAAGATTCCAATGATTTATAGATGTGTTACCATGATGATGTTGATGATGTCCTATATCTCTCTCCTACTCTTGTTGTTGTTGATGTTGTTGTAGAATACCCTTCTCGTTAAGGGGGAGTGTTGAAATATTGTAACTTCGAAGAATATTCTATATGTGGTCCCCGATGGTCCTACCAGGAGAATCACTTGTATTACATTGTAACTCGATGCTTCTAATTGGAAGAACTAATAAGATTCATGGGGTAGTCCCCTCTAATTGTAAAGGTGGGTAATTAGCACCCCAGTGCTGTTACTTGAGCCTACATGTGTAACTCGAGCCTACATGATTTAACTTGAGCCTACATGTCGGATGAGTTAACTTAAGTGAACAAATGAATATAAATATAGGTGTAGCGCTCCTCATTTGGGCACACACTCTAACTTGTATAGTGCATTAGTGGAGAAGAGAGAGAAGTATCTGGAGAAGGAGGAGGATTAGGCTTTGATCTCCTTGTTGGTTTTATCTTTTATCTTTTGGGGCATCTATATTGAGGAAGCTTTTGCTGGGTTTTTCCCTTTAGGGTTTTCCCAGGATAAATCTTTGTGTTCTCTTTTGTATGGTTGTGCTTGTCTATCTTTCAGTGATCCTGTTTATATGCTTTTGTTATGAAATAGAAATGAAATACTAATGATCTAGCTTAGCATATGAAAATTTAACAATGCATACCCGCAATTGCAGAAAGTTAATTAAGGAAGGTGAATCCATAGGGTGTTCCAGAAAGGATTATGTAGAAAGATTATTGTGGAAAGACAATTTGCGGAAAGATAAATGCGGAAAGGTCATTGCGGAAAAGTAATCATGGAAGTAGAAAGATAGGTTGTAGAAAGATAGTTGTAGAAAGGAAATTGCAGAAGGATTTCTATTGTGGAAAGACAATTGCCAAAGGATTTATGTTCAACACTCTGAAATCATGCGAGAAATTTCTAAAGAAAAATTATAGATGAAGAGCCCCATGTCCAGAATGAAAGGATAGTCTATTATTCCTGTAGATTGCAGATCTAAGAAGAATATACATGATAGCATTAGAAAACAAAAAAATAGTTAAATATGTTAAACAGAGTTATGATGAATAAAAATGGGTGTGATTGTATAAATAGAGAAGTGATTGTTAGTTAAGGAACGTGTTTGAAAAGACATAATCTATTGTGAAAGGTCACGATGAAGTTGTGTGATGGTTCAAATTAAAAGACACGATTTTGCAAGATTGGAGAGATGTGGTGAGATGCATGTTAAAGATATTTATAGACAAAGGTTTGAGATGAAGAAAGTGTCTATGCAGTCTAGATTGCAACAACAAGTAGAAGAGACAGAGACCAGTGACATGAAGATTTATCTATAATAGAATTGAAGAAAAAAGGGGATCTTGAAGATTGATAAAAAAATATTAGGGTGGAAGGGTGGTTCTAGGCCAGGCTACAAGCTTGCATAGGGGGTTGTATCCCCCTTCCAGTAGTAGATGGAAAACAAGGTTGTTTTAGCATCCTTATCTGTTGTAGCAGGAACAAATCCTAGGGTGTTGTAGCATCCCTATCTGTGGGAGTAGACAAAAATCCGGGGTGTTGATGCATCCTTTCTGTAGTAGCATATAAACAATTTTGTAAAATTCATCTTATTAATGAGTTTGATTTTGTGGTTTGTTGCTTCAGGTTTCCATGACAAAATTCAGTGTCCTAACTTGTTTGATTCTTTGTGTGTCTTGTACTAATTGTTTTAATAAAAGAAAAAGAAGGCAATACTGATTCACCCCCCCTCTCATTATTTTTGGATAATCCCATTGATGTATTTGTAACTTCAGAATGTATTCACTTATATATCTTATGTATTGTACCCCGATGTTTATTCCGGGAAATATCTATAATGTAATTGTGTCCTGTCATACCCTGATGTTCCGATCGGGAGATTCAATAATGTAAACAAGTCATGTAAAGTCATTGAGGTTAACCCTCCATTGTAAGTCGAGGCAATAAGCCCCTCAATTGTGTCAAGGTTAACCCTCCTTGTTGGTCGGAGGGAAAAGTCCCCACAGTTGTGGGGCACTGAGGTTATTAGACTCTCCTAGAGATGTCGGCTCTAGTAAGTAATTGTTAAGTGGGGCCGACATGTTGAAGTGGAAATTAAGAGAATGAAATAATATAAATAGAGAGTGAGTCTCTCTATTTATTATACACACACTCACTCATTGGGGCACATGAGTGAGAGAGAGAAAGAGAAGTTGTGGAGATCATCTTTATGTTTTTGGGTTTTACTGCTACTATTGGTGCTCATTCTATCTCTGAGGAAGTTGTGGTGTTTTCTCCTTTATGGTTTCCCTGAGGAAAATTCTTTGTGTCCCTTATCTCTTTTGTTTTATTGATGTGCATGTTATTCTCTTAGATAATATCCTAAGATCATAATGATAGCTTGAATAATAAAAATATAACATGGTATCAGAGCTAAGCTGAGAAGAAGACATTGTGCAGCTACAGAAGCTAGGGATTCTTAATTTTTGGGTCTCTCTCCATAATAAATCATCAAAAATATGCTAGGCCGACTCTCCATTGAAGGGAACATCTTTCTGTCGAAGCAGAATTCGATTCCGAGCATTTTTTCAGTTTTTGGTGCAGGAAATTAGGGTTTCTTACAGAAGAGGAATTTTTGAGTGAGACCTGCATAGGATTTCTTTCCTCATCAAAATTTAATTTTAGAGACCTGGGTCAAGATTTTTGGCTAGGTACAACTCCAGGAAAGTCAAACCCTACTTTGACCCCGGGCCGAAGAAACCCTAAAATACTAAAAATGATAAGTTTTGGTACATTCGCTATCTCCCAGGATTGGAGAAGGATTGGGAGCTGAAAATTTCACAGGAAGAATAAACAATCCTGATTTACTTTATATCCAAAGTTAATCCTCATATTCGCTATATTCTAGGAGATATGATCCCTCCAATTTAGGGTTCAAGCCCCTTCCAGGATTCATCCCTAAACAAGACAGCTGGGGAGAATTGCCATATCTCGGGCTACAAAGGTCCAAATTAAATTTATGAAGATGTTCCAGAAAGGAAACGAACTGTAATTTATGTGGTCCAAGTTTCAAACCCCGAAGATGAAACCATGACATGTGTCAGTCCGTACAACTTTCCTATGCTGAAAATTTCTGAAACAGGTCACCTTGGGAAAATGATCATAAGTCCCAATTGGTAAAACCAATTCTGATGAAACCTATGGTTTTAGAATATGGATAGGCTATTATACTACCATGCGAAGTTTCAAACATAGAGGAGTATTAATTTAGGGTATACGATAGAAACAGTAGCGAGCATTTCTACAGAAGAAATTGGTAAACTAGGGATTCCTGTTTTGGGAGCTTCCCTCCACTGTTTTTAGAAAAGGAGTACATTGGATAGCTCACCTTGAAGAGGTATATATTTCTAGCCAATCAGATCTAAAATATTCCAAGTTTTGAAGATTAAGGTTTCTCTGACAAACCCTAGATTAGCCAGCTCCGAAACCAGGATGGACACCTCAAATCGGCAAGCTCTAATCATTTGCTATTTACATTTGAGGTTCTTATTTCAAAGTGATCTCTCACATCAGCTTGATGATAAGCTTGTAAAAGTTGAAAACTTCCAAGCATGGAAGTATATGATCTCTTTGAACAAAATGAATTAGAGAGGATCTAGTTCCAGAGGAAGATGAGGCTAAATGCCTTACACAAGAAGAACTTGGTCAAGAAGATCATTGTTGATTCAATCACAGATCACCTTATACCTCAAGTGTCTTCCCTAAAGACAGTGAAAGAAATGTTTGATTCCTTGACCAAGCTATTGAAAATTGTGAATATTCAGAATGCAGAGACCATACAGTCATACTTTACGAGGGTCTCTCAGATAAAAGAACAAATTGTAGCAATAGAAGAAGAAGTGGAGAATGCAAAAGTGATGATAACCACCTTGAATGGCCTCCCAGGATCATGGGATTCATTCATGCGAGGAATTTGGTCCATAAGGAAGTGATTACTTTCAGTAGAACCTGGGAAGAAGAAGAAGCTTGACTCATAATAAGAGAAGAGAAGATGGGAGCAACTGAAGATCAAGCTCTCACCATCCAATGAAGATCCCTCAAGCAATGAGGAATATGAAGAACTCAACTCTTGAAGAACCTCTTATCCACCTTAGCATTTGGATGAGAAACAATGCTATTATGAATGAAGAAGATGATGAAGCTGAAGGGTCAAGGAGTCTACCCACGAAACAAATAAAGATAAGTATTCAACTGACATTTCATGATATTGTTTTGTTATGCATTTGTTTATATTCAGTTGATGTATTATGCAGAATAGAATGTTTGCATTATTTACAGTATACTACTAATATGCATGTGATGGGTAAGTAGCTCATAGTGCTATACAACTCTCCATTGCTACTTATCTAGAATGAAACCTCTTTGCTGACATATTGGATTAGTGCACAATCTCAATGTTGTCCTGGTAGAGATGGAAGGCATCTAGAAACGTTTTTGTGAGATATGGATGAATGTTGTATTGGATAAAATAGTTGCATGATCATATATTTATGCATAAGAATTTGCCATTATGAATATGCCTTATGAAACATTTCTAACCATAAAACTAATGTTTTTGACTTGTAGGAAAGATCGCGTAAAAGCGCCTACAAGAAAAGAAGGATGAGACTTGTTCCGAAGAACAAGTGATGACAGTTCAAGATGAAGAATAATATGATGAATGCAATGACATCATTGATGCAGAACCTTCCAGCCTTGAAGAAGTAACCAAGAAGAAAGGGAAGATCAGTTTAAGATGAATGATGTCTAGAATGCAGTATCGATACATGAAGGGAAGTTTGTAGTTCCATCATGCAGTAGATGGAAACATCATGGGATACAAGGAAATATTTGTAGCACGAGGCATAGACTACGAAGAGACATTTTCAGCCATTAGAAATACACATGACAGGAAGAATCATGTGTGCAAATGAAAGAAGGCCTTGTACAAGCTCAGAAGACACCCATGGGATAACACATACATGAGGAGCTTGAAAAATATGACAAGCTCATAGATAGGTGCGAGAAGAACTTTTAAAAAAGTTCAAGATAGAGGATCTTGGTATCCAGTGATCCTAGATGGATACATAGAATATTAGTAGCAGAGGAAGCTACTTGTCACTCCGGTATAGAATGTTTCAGTGCATAGAGTACGAAATACAAAGGGATAATGATGCTTCGCTTCAGAGGGAGTGACTGCAGAAGATCCTAAGGTTCGACATGGTACGACAGGATGGACAGATTATTGATAACTCTTGGATTTACTGAGAGTAAAGTGAATTCCAACCTTTGCTTTAAGGTTGAAGATGGAATACCAGTGATGCTCTTGTTATATGTCGATGACTTGTTCCTGCTTGAAAAGAGGAACTCATTAAAATTGGAAGAATGAGACTTGCTGCCGAGTTAGAGATGAAGGACTTGGATATGATGGGATGGAGGTGTGGCAGAATATCCCTGGGACAAGGGAAGTATGTAGTAGAGATCCTGAAGAGGTTTAGGATGATGAAATGCAAGGCCATGACCACACCTATGGCATCGAACTTGAAGCTATTGAGTGTTGCTTCAACAGAGTTGGTTGATGCCACGATGTATTGTTAGATAATTTGTTCCTTAATGTACCTGACAAATACAAGACCATATATTTGCTTTTCTGTGAACACATTGAGACATGTTCACCTGATGGTTGCAAAGCATGCAGTGAGTTACCTGGAGGGTACAGTTGAGTATGGGATTAAGAAGATTAACCTAGAGGGTTATGTGGATTCTTATTAGGCAAGCAGTGCCATTAATAGGAAGAGAAATTCGAGGTGCTACTTCAGTATGAGATTAGGTGTAATCTATTGGTTTGGTAGGATGGAGTCCCGCATGACGCTGAGTACAGCTGAGGAAAAAGATGTTGCCACTTGCGACTTGGGAGTTAGTATGTTTCTTTTGAAAACTACTATTTGATTTGATTGATTTGACTTTCATTTTGGTATGATGTAGAGAGGAGTAGTGAAGCTCTAGTTTGTGATCTAGATCGAGATCTCTCAAAAGAGGGAGTTCTAGCATATCCAGTGAGATAGGTTGTCTGAGCATAAATCATGGCGAAGCTCGTAGGTTTCTTAGACATAAAAGGTCCTGTAGGTTGTCCTCGTATGTAATCGGTCCTGGTGAAGCTTCTAGGTTATCCTTGGACGTAATCAGCCCTGATGTGATTCTATGCTAGAAATGGCTAGAGTGAAGTTTGAGTACTTCAGGGAGAAGCTTGGTGTTCTCCATATCGAGGTTCCTTCCAAAGGGAAGTGATGATTTTGTGAGCCCTTCTAACATGGTGAGAGGATTGGTTCCTTCCATGGTCAGATATAAGTGTTGTGCCCTTCTGACATGGTGAGAGGATTGGTTCCTTCCATGGTCAGATGTAAGAGATGTGACATGGTGAGAGGATTGGTTCCTTCCATTATCAGATGTATGTGTAGATCCCACATCCAGCATGAAAAAGGGATGGCTCTATGAAGACACATCTAGTATGAAAAAGGACTGGGTCTGTGTAGATCCCACATCCAGTATGAAAAAGGGATGGCTCTGTGAAGACACATCTAGTATGAAAATGGACTAGCTCTGTGTAGATCCCACATCTATTATGAAAAAAGACTAGCTCTGTGAAGACACATCTAGTATGAAAAAGGACTAGCTCTGTGTAGATCCCACATCTAGTATGAAAAAGGACTAGCTCTGTGATGAAACATCCAGTACGAAAAAGGACTGGCTCCATGAAGATCCCACATCTAGTATGAAAAAGGAATAGCTCTGTGAAGACACATCTAGTATGAAAAAGGACTAGCTTTGTGTAGACCCCACATCTAGTATGCAAAAGGACTAGCTCTGTGATGAGACACCCAGTATGAAAAAGGACGGGCTCTATGTAGATCCCACATCTAGTATGAAAAATGACTAGCTCTGTGATGACACATCTAGTATGAAAAAGGACTAGCTCTGTGTAGATGCCACATCTAGTATGAAAAAGGACTAGCTCTGTGATGATACATCTAGTATGAAAAAGGACTGGCTCTATAGATGTGCACCTAGCATGAAAAAGTGTTGGCTCTGTCGATGAAGACCTACATGGAGGCTAGGCCTACAACCAGCATGAAAAATGGTTAGCTCTATAGAACTTCCTGTGACAAGAAGAATGAAGAGTTAGCACCATTTGATTGAGATAGCAGAAGCAGTAATGATGATGATGATTCGATGATGATTTAGCTTTGATGATGATCTAGATCAAGTAATGATCCAGACTTGATGATGATCCAGTGATGATCCAGACTTGATGAAGATGACTTGACAATGAAGATGACTTGACGATGAAGATGACTTGAAGATGAAGATGACTTGATGATGATCCAGATGATACAGAGAAGAAGACTTGTGCTGATAAATTGTGTCGAGAGAATAATTTCCTAGTTAAGAGGGAGTGTTGATGTATTTGTAACTTCAGAATGTATTCACTTGTATATATTATGTATTGTACCCTGATGTTTATTCCGGGAAGTATCTATAATGTAATTGTGTCATGTCATACCCCGATGTTCCGATCGGGAGATTTAATAATGTAAACAAGTCATGTAAAGTCATTGAGGTTAACCCTCCATTGTAAGTCAGGGAAATAGTCCCCTCAATTGTGTCAAGGTTAACCCTCCTTGTTGCTCAGAGGGCAAAGTCCCCATATTTCTAGGGCACTAGGGTTATTAGACTCTCATAGAGATGTCGGCTCTAGTAAGTAATTGTTAAGTGGGGCCAACATGTTGAAGTGGACATTAAGTGAATGAAAGAATATAAATAGAGAGTGAGTCTCTATATTTATTATACACACACTCACTCATTGGGTCACATGAGTGAGAGAGAAGTAGCTCTCTCAAGTGAGAGCGAGAGAGAGAAGTTGTGGAGATCATCTTTATGTTTTCGAGTTTTACTGTTGCTATTGGTGCTCATTCTATCTCTGAGGAAGTTGTAGGGTTTTCTCCTTTATGGTTTCCCCAGGGAAAATTCTTTGTGTCTCTTATCTCTTGTGTTTTATTGCTATGCATGTTATTCTCTCAGATAAGATCCTAAGATAATAATGTTAGCTTGAATGATAAAAATCTGACAAATCCAACAATTGGTATCAGAGCAAGATCCTTCACTACAGTTTAATAACTGGAAGGAAGATACTATTAAAAACCACTATGGATCAACAAGAAGGGTTAGCCACCAACAAACCTCTATTATTTACAATAGATAATTATGCATACTAGAGTGTAAGAATGAACTTCCTTCTAATGTCTCTTGGATACAAATTCTAGAGGTGTGTTGGAAAAGAGTACAAAGTACCAGATGACCTACCTATACATAGAGATGAACTACACCAATATGAGGCCAACTAAAAATCCCTGAATGCAAACTTGAGTGGGTTAACAAATTTAGTGTTTGTAAAATCCATGCAATGCAAGACAACCAAACATGCTTGCAAAAAAAAAAAAACTGTCTATGAAGGAGTATCCAAAGTCAAACAATCCAAACTTCAGACATATAAAGGACAGTTTGAAAGTCTAAAAATGAGAGAGGAAGAAAATATTGCAGAATATATTTTAAGAGTAGATCAAATTGTCAATTCTATTAGAGGCCTTGGAGGAATAATAAAGGAGAGATAAGTCATTGACAAAGTACTAAGAACCCTTCCCATGAAGTATGACTCAAAAGTATCTACTCTAGAATATTGAGATGATATTGACCTCATAATAGTAGATGAACTACATAGGATCTTCACTACATATGAGATGAGAACAGTAAAATGAACCTTTAAGGAAAGAAGCAGCATTTAAGGTCTCAAAAGAACCAAAGAAGTTTGAAACCCCATCCAAGAATCACTCAGAGAATTCAGATGATGAAGAAGCTCTATTCATCAAGAAACTTGAGAGAGGTAATGACAAGTACAAAGGAAATATACCTCTAAAGTATTTTAATCATGGAAAAATTAGAGACTTTACTTCAAAATGTCCCTATCCTAAACAAGATGATAGTGATGAGAGAGAATCCTCAAATAAGTTCAAAAAGGGAAAGACTGGAAACATGAATAAGTTTAATGGGAAGAAGAAGATCCTTTACACCATGGAATATAGTGAAGATGAAGACACATGTGGAGATGAGGAAACATAAATTATTTTCATAGGAACAAAAAATCAAGCTCAAGATGGTGAATCAGAGGAAGGAGAAGTAGACCTAAAATATGAACTCATTAGCTCTCTTGATGAACTTGAAAAATGAAGGAAAAAAACAAATAGTCAAAAAAAATCATTAGTGACTTGAGGACCCAACTTAAAGAGGCCAAGAAGATTGAAGAGGACCTATATTTTCATCTCAAAGAGAGAATACAAGAATCTAAAAGGCTAGAAGAAGAGATTACACACCTTAGAAATAAGTTTGATGAAGAATCTATTAAGTCAAAATTTGAAAAAATTTCAAAGAATCTAGACGACATCTTGAGTAGCCAAAGACCATCAAGAGATAAATATGGATTAGGATATGACAAAGAAAATAATCCAGAATGCTCCTCCCTCACAAACCAATGTAGAAATAAAAGAAGTTATGATGTTGCATTGAAGAGTCCAATTCAAAAGAAATCTTCTATAACCTCTCATCACAAAGATATAACTAATGTAATGCCAAGAAGATCAATGACAAGTAGATATCAACAGATACGTTTTGGTCATTTCTACTCTTGTAATAATTTTGGTCATATAGCCCTAAATTGTAGAGCACATGGAAAGTTTCATGACTAGAAGAAGAATGCATCTGGTAACAAACCATAATTAAGAAACCATAACATTTTTGCACCCCTTCAAAGATATGACATAGATTGTTACAATTGAAATAACCATGGGCATAAAGCAAGAGATTGTAAACTAATGACTCCCATAGAGAAGGTTGCTGGAAAAGAGTTTCAAGACAAAAAACAGAGAAAGGACTAGAAGAAAAAGAAAGAAGAGGAGACATCCATGATTTCTCTATGTGCGACAGAAAAGCAGAATCTATGGCATATTGACAATATATGTTCAAAGCATATGACAGGAGGCCCAAACAAGTTCATAAGACTCAGAAATGATACTAAGGGAAAAGTCACTTTTGGAGATAATGTGTCTTCAAAAATAATTGGCAAAGGTACAACTGCTATCAATAACAAGATCAAAGATGAAATTGTGTTGCTAGTAGAAGACCTAAATCCTAATATCCTTAGTGTAAGTCAAACATGTGATCAAGAGCACGTCTGCACTTTTGACTATGAGAAAAGAGATTCAGGAAGACTTTTTGGGATTGTTGTAAGGAATTCAAGTAATGTATACATCCTATAAAATGAAGAACAATGTTGTTGGTCACTCTATATTCTAGTTAATTAAAACCATCATGTATAATGCTCAATATAAACCGTCAACCTAGGGAAGTCTTTTTATTTCAAAGATAACTCACACTGTCTGTGATTAAACACTAAGTAGTTGATGACTAAATAAAATGTCCTACTTATCTATTTAGTCAAACTACTGCCATAATTAAACTGATCTAACTTTCTATCCAAGAAGTCAAAATTGCAATCACTTCCTACAACTTCAATCCAACAATGAATAATTCATGCAATAAATATCTAGACTTACTTTTGCAGAAAGTTAAATCCTAATTTACCAGACCATATGCAGATCCATTGTGACTAGTTAATCTAACTTTAATCTAGGAATAAGAAATAATAGAAATTGAATCAATAGCTCTAAACTATAGTCTACCTAAATTAGCAAACATGAGCAAGACAAGTAATTGGAAGGAACTAAGGAAGAGCTTAACTATTACAACTATCACACACATGCATAAAGGAAATTAACCTATACAATCGACTGTCACACCACACTATTGCAGCTTAAAGGAAATGCAAGTACAGAGTATTCAAGGAAACATAATGATTAAACATGACTGTTGTAGCTACTGAAACAAATGCATACAATGTAACATCCACACCACACAACCAATTAACAAAACATATAATTAACTTGGCAATCTCCGTGGGAAGGTGGGCCCGACCTTCGAATAGAGACACCAGAACTAACACAAGTTAAAGCACAGAGATCGGAGGAATCTTTCTCCTTGTATTAACATGGTGGAATGAAGGTACAGTCTTTGTTACAACTCACACAATAAAATCCAATATTGTCCAACCCTTGGCTCTGAATATTTCCTCGTACTTATACATAAACAATCATAACCCTCACCCACTAATATCAGGCAGCCATGAAGATCTACGATCTTCAGGCTGCCCTGTTACATGCATTGTTACAGCTGTGGGAGGAATTAAATAGAAGCAGGGAATATTGTTAACTTTTCATATGCTTAGTTAAGACATCAGTACTTGATTTCATTTTCATAGCAAAATCATATAAACAGGATCATTGAAAGATAGACAAGCACAACCATACAAAAGGAACACAAAGATTTATCCTGGGAAAACCCTAAAGGGAAAAACCCAATAAAAGATTCCTCAATATAGATGCCCCAAAAAGATAAAAGATAAAAGTTAAAACCAGCAAGGAGATCAAAGCTTGATCCTCCTCCTTCTCCATCTACTTCTCTTCTCCACTAATGTGCTACACAAGTGAGAGTGTGTGTTGCAAATGAAGAGCACCACACCTCTATTTATATTCATCCGTTCACTTTAATTAACTCATCCGACATGTAGTCTCAAGTTAATCATGTAGGCTCAAGTTACACATGTAGGCTCAAGTAACCACACTGGGGTGCTAGTGACCCACCTTTACAATTAGAGGGGACTACCTCATGACTCTTATTAGTTCTTCCAATTAGAAGCATCGGGGTACAAATATAATACAAGTGGTTCTCCCAGTAGGACCATCGGGGACCACAAAAGACACATATAGAATATTCTTCGAAGTTACAATATTTCAACACTCCCCCTTAATGAGAAGGGTATTCTATAACAACATCAACAACAACAATAATAGGAGAGAGATAGAGGACATCATCAACATCATCAGGGTGATACATCTATAAATCATTGGAAGCTTTTCAACATCATGTAGCCTTCATATTCAATCTTTAGTCTTTAGCATCATCAGTACTTTGACCGCTTCGATCGGCAGCATCTTGACTCTTCAATCAGCAGCAACATCTTCAACACTTTGACCTTTCGATCAGCAACATCTTCAACACTTTGACCTTTCGATTAGCAACATCATATTCAACACTTTGACCTTTAGATCAGCAACATCTTCTTCAACACTTTGGCCTTTCGATCAGTAACAACATCATCATCATACTATGATCTTTCAATCAGACTCATCATTATCATCAACCTCTGATCTTTCGATCAGAACCATCATCAATCGAACATCATCATACTCTAAAATCAACTCATCATCATATTCTGATCTTTCGATCAGTACGTCATCATCATCATACTTTGATAATACAACATCATCATCATCAGGATCTCATCATCATCACATTCTGATCTTTCGATCAGAAACATCATCATCATCATCGCATTCTAATCTTTCGATTAGAAAACATCATCATCATCAGCAACATCATCATCATAAGCAACTTCTGATCTTTCGATCAGAAAACATCATCATCATCATATTCTAATCTTTCGATCAGAGAACATCATCATCAGCAACTTCTGATCTTTCGATCAGAGAAACATCATCATCATCATATTCTAATATTTTGATCAGAGAACATCATCATCGTCAGCAACAGCATCATCATCATATTCTAATCTTTCAATCAGAGAACATCATCATCATCAACAACTTCTGATCTTTCGATCAGAGAACATCATCATCATTAGCAACATCTGATCTTTCGATCAGAAACATCATCATCATCATTAAAACATCAACATCATCAAAACATCAACATGATCCTTCCTTTCGGAATTACCAATGATCCTTCCTTTCGGAATTACGGGATTTAGGTCTTTACGGAGTTACTAATGATCCTTCCTTTTGGAATTACGGGATTTAGGTCTTTACGGAGTTACTAATGATCCTTCCTTTCAGAATTATGGGATCAACACATTTGTGGAACTCAGATAATCCTTCCTATTGGATTTATGGGATCAACAAATCTGTGGAACTCAGACAATCCTTCCTATTGGAATTACGGGTTCAATTCAATGATCCTTCCTTTCGGAATTACGGGATTTAGGTCTTTACATAGTTACTAATGATCCTTCCTTTCGGAATTACGGGATCAACACAGATGTGGAACTTAGACAATCCTTCCTATTGGGATTACGAGATCAAGTCAATGATCCTTCCTTTCGGAATTATGGGATTTAGGTCTTTACAGAGTTACTAATGATCCTTCCTTTCGGAATTACGGGATCAACACATATGTGGAACTCAGACAATCCTTCCTCTAGTAATTACGGGATCAACACATGTTCTCGAGTACCGAAGTCACTAGATCCATTCTGAACCGAAGTTCAAGGATGATACAATCCTACCACATTCACGGGGACCAAGATCTTTGGATACATTTTGAACCGAGGTTTAGGGATGATTCAATCCACCACTTTCATGGGGGCCAATACCTCTGGATACATTTTGGATCGAGGTTCAGGGATGATGCAATCCTACCACTTTCATGGGGGCCAAGACCTCCAGATACATTTTGAACCGAGGTTTAGGGATGATGCAATCCACCACTTTCATGGGGGCTGAGACCTCCGGATACATTTTGAACCGAAGTTCAGGGATGATGCAATCGTACCACATTCACGGGGGCCGAGACCTCCAGATACATTTTGAACCGAATTTCAAGGATGATACAATCCCGCCACATTCTCGATGACCGAAGTTACACTGGATCCATTCTGAACCGAAGTTCAAGGATGATACAATATTGCCACATTCTCGATGACCAAAGTTATACCGGATCAGTTATGAACTGAATTTCAAGGATGATACAATCCTACCACATTCTCAATGACCGAAGTTACACCGGATCCGTTCTGAACCGAAGTTCAAGGATGATACAATCCTGCTACATTCTCAATGATTGAGGTCACCGGATCACTTCTGGACATTTGTCCCAGGATGATACAATCCCTCTTCATTCTCGAAGACAGAGGTCTCTGGATCACTTCTGGACATATGTCCCAGGATGATACAATCCTTCTTCATTCTCGAAGACCAAGGTCTCCGGATCACTTTAGGGAAAGTGCCCAGGGATGATACAATCCCACTTCATTCTCGAAGACCGAGGTCTCTGGATCACTTTAGGGCAAGTTCATAGGGATGATACAATCCCACTTCAACATCACTACTCCCCCTTTCGGGGAAGGTCTTTCTGAAACATACCAATCTTGTCTCGAAAATGTTCGAACTTTACTCGAGATAGAGGCTTTGTCAACGCATCATCATCTAAACCATATTCATCTACATCTTCAGTATGTGAATACTGAAAGCATCATCATCTATATATTCAGTATAGAAATACTGAATCACCATCATCTGTATGTATAGTATGTAAATATTGAAACATCACCATTTGCATCTTTATCTTGAATGTAGAAATATCGGATTTCTATGTGTTACGACGAAACATGGGGTTCTCTGTTATCACAACTCTCGTTATCACATAGAATCAATGTAGTATCCATCTTCAGTTCAAAGAGACCTGATATCAGCTTCCGAATCCATATGGCTTCATAACTTAGCAGAGCAATCTGCTATGTATTCTACTTCAGCCATGCTACGAGAAACACTGGACTGTTTCCTGCTAAACCATGAACTCATAGCAGACCCCAAACAAAAGAATCTACCTAATGTGCTTTTCCTGTCTGAGATACTTCCAGCCCAATCTACATCTGTGTAGCCATACAATCTATACTCATGGCTACCATCATAATATAAACCAAAGTCTATAGTCCCTTTCAAATATCTCATCACATGTTTTGCAGTTACTAGGTGAACCCGTCTTGGTTGAACAAGATATTGACTTAAGGTGTTCATAGCAAAACAAATGTCTGGTATGGTATTGTTAAGTACATCAATGACCCAATGATCTGTCTGTAATGATTCATATCCACTAACTCTGATGATTCATCAGCTAACAGCTTCAGGTTGGAGTCCATGGGTGTGGCCATGACTTTGCATTGAATCTCTTCAATATCTCTACCACATACTTTCCCTATTTGAGAAAGATTTCTTATGAACTTTTCCATTCTTCTAGACCTAGGAAATAATGCATTAACCCAAGGTCTTTCATCTCAAATTCTTCTGCTAGTTTCTTCTTTCTTTCCATGACCTGTTTCTCATTTCCTGTCAAGGATAAGTCATCCACATATAATAACAAGATGACAAGTTCATCTTCTATAACCTTGAGATAAAGGTTAGGATCAACTTTACTTTTGGTAAAGCCCATGCTCAACAAAAAACCATCTATTCTTTCATACCAAGCTCGAGGAGCTTATTTAAGACCATATAATGCCTTCTTCAACTTTCATACGTGAGTATGTCTATCTTCAACTTCAAATCCTTGTGGTTGTTCTATGTATACTTCTTCTTTGATCACACCATTTAGAAAAGTTGTTTTCACATCCATCTGGTGTAAGTCCCACTTCATCATGGATGCAAGTACCATGGTAGCTCTAATTGAAGTATACCATGCTACTGGGGCAAATGTATCTTCATAATCAATTCCCTCTTTCTGAGAGAAACCTCTGGCCACAAATTTTGCTTTATACTTCTCAATACTTCCGTCAGCTGCATGCTTTATTTTGCATATCCATTTGGAGGATACTATACTCTTTCCTTCTGGTTTTGGAACTGTATCCCAAACATCATTCTAGTATTCTTTCATCATAACATCTTCCATGAGTTTGTCTTGTTAGGTCATCAACATATCCTAGTCTTCTGCATTCAACCTTGAAGGTTGGAACCCTCTTTACTCTTGGTAAAGTCTCGATCCAGCAGGAAGCTATCCATCATGTCATACCATGTCGAACTTATATATCTTCTGTAGTCACTCCCCCTGAAGTGGAGTATCATCTTCCCTCTTCATTCTATATTGGTGGCTCTATGCTTGATATATACTTGTCAATAGAGTATGTCATGTCATAGTCTATTCTTTCTAAGGAAAATCATGAACCTTTTCCTTGTACACTTGTTCTTGTAGATCCATATGGAAGATACTACATACTTCCCTTTATGTCTCGAAATCATATCATATACATCATTCCCCATGATCAACTGTTATTCTTTTATCATAGCATTCTTTTCTTCATCTTGAGTTATCTCTTATACCCATGGTGGTCTTCATCCTTCGAGGTGGATCTACCGCTCTATGAAGCTCTTTCTTTCGTCATGGTGTCTCTGACCCTGGGAGATTTAGATTCATGTTTATTGAATTGTCATCACTTGTTATTCGGAACAAGTCACGTCCTTGTTTCCTTGTAGGAGGTTGTTCAGGACCTTTTCCGATCACATGCATATTAGTAGTATACAGTCATTAATGCAAACAATCTATCATGCATAACACATCAACTGAATATGCATAACAAAACAATATCATTAAATGACAATTGAATACTTATCTTTTGTTTGTTTTGTGGATAGACTCCTTCTTGATCATTCTCCTTCATCATCTTCTTCATTCATGAAATCATCATTTCTTATCCAAATGATAAGATGGATAAGAGGTTCATCAAGAATTGAGTTCTTCATATTCCTCATCGCTTGAGGGATCTTCTTTGAATGGTGAGAGCTTGATCTTCAATTTGCTCCCATATTTCTTCTTCTCTTCTTATGAGACGAGCTTATTCTTCTTCCCAAAGTCAACTGAAAGTAATCACTTCTTTCTGGCACACATTTCTCGCATGAATGAATCCCATGATCATGGGAGGCCATTCAAGGTGGCTATCACCACTTCTGCATTCTCTGCTTCTTCTTCTACCGCTTCAAGATGTTATGCATTATAGATCTTCACATTCTTCAACTGTTTTCTCAAATCCATCTTCTGAATTATGTTCTTATCTTCAAATAGCTTGATCAAGGAATCAAACATATTCAGTGTCTTTAGGGAAGACACTTGTGGTACAGGTTGATCCCTGATTGAATCAACAGTGATCTTCTTGGCCTTGATCAAGTTCTTCTTGTGTAAGGCTTTGAGGCTCATCTCCCTCTAGAACTGGAACCTCTCTACTCATGTAGGTGTCCAATTCATTTTCTTCAAAGGGATCAAATACTTTCATGCTTGGAATTTTTCAACTTCACCAAGCTTATCATCAAGCTGATGTGATAGATCACTTTGAAATGAGAACCTCAAATGCAAATAGCAAAATATTAGATCTTACCGATTTGAGGTGTCCATCCTGCTTCCGAAGCTGGTTGATCTAGGGTTTGTCAGAGAAACCCTAATTTTCAAAACTTGGAATCTTTCAGATTTGATTGGATAGAAAGATAGATCTCTTCAAATGGATCTGTCCAATGTACTCCTTTTCTGAAAAGAGTGGAGGGAAGCTCCCAGAACATGAAGCCCTAGTTTTCCAATTTCTTCTGCAAAAATTCATGTTACTGTTTTTGTGATATCTCCGAAGTTACTACTCCTTTGTGTCTGAAATTTAGTACTAAGGTAACCTCGCATGTCTATGATCCAACACCATAGGCTTCATCAGAATTGGTTTCACCAATTGGGATTTTTTATCATTTTCCCAAGATGACCTGTTACAGGACTATTCCGAATAGTGAAGTTGTATGGCATGCCACATGTCACTGGTTCATCTTCAAGTTCTGAAATTTGGACCACAGAAAGTATAGTCCATGATATTTCTGTAACAGCTTTAGGAATTCCATTTGGACCTCTGTATCCCAACCTATAGCAATTTTCCCTAGGTGTCCTGTTTAGGGATG
Source organism: Pseudotsuga menziesii (assembly GCA_001517045.1). NCBI lineage: Eukaryota > Viridiplantae > Streptophyta > Pinopsida > Pinales > Pinaceae > Pseudotsuga > Pseudotsuga menziesii. The sequence goes on along the minus strand of LPNX010284389.1, from coordinate 317,889 downwards.
AATTCTGGAAGAGGCTGGAACCATAACTTGGAGGGATCATATGTCCTAGAATATAGAGAATAGGAGGCATAATTTTGGACACAATGTTCATCAGAATAATATCATCGGTCTCTACAATTTTCAGCTCTTTAACCTTCACCAATATTGGGATATATCAAATATACCAAAACTTAGCAGTTTTAGTATTTAGGGTTTTTCTAGCTCCGGGTCAAACTAGGGTTTGACTTTCCTGGAGTTTCACCCAACCAAACATATTGATCTAGGTCTCTAAACTTTGATTTTGATGAGGAGAGAAATCCTATGTTGGGCTCACTCAAAAATTCTTCTTCTGTAAGAAGCCCTAATTTCCCACACCAAAAACTGAAAATGCTCGGAATCGAATTTCGCTTCGACAGAAAGATGCGTCCTTCATTGGAGAGTCAGCCTAGCCTTCTTTTGTTGATCGATTGTGGAGAGAGAACCAAAAATTAAGAATCCCTAGATTCTGTAGCTGCACAATGTCTTCTTTTTAGGGTGGCTCTGATACCATGTTAACTTTTCATATGCTTAGTTAAGACATCAGTACTTCATTTCATTTTCATAACAAAAGCATATAAACAGGATCCCTGAAAGATAGACAAGCACAACCATACAAAAGGAACACAAAGATTTATCCTGGGAAAACCCTAAAGGGAAAAACCCAGCAAAATCTTCCTCAATATATATGCCCCAAAAAGATAAAAGGTAAAACCAACAAGGAGATCAAAGCCTGATCCTCCTCCTTCTCTAGCTACTTCTCTTCTCCACTAATGTGCTACACAAGTGAGAGTGTGTGTTGCAAATGAGGAGCACCACACCTCTATTTATATTCATCCGTTCACTTTAATTAACTCATCCGACATGTAGGCTCAAGTTAATCATGTAGGCTCGAGTTACACATGTAGGCTCAAGTAACCACACTGGGGTGCTAATGACCCACCTTTACAATTAGAGGGGACTACCTCATGAATATTATTAGTTCTTCCGATTAGAAGCATCAGGGTACAAAGATAATACAAGTGGTTCTCCTGGTAGGACCATCGGGGACCACAAAAGATACATATAGAATATTCTTCGAAGTTACAATATTTCAAAAAATATAGGCAATTCTATTGCCCAAGGCAATAAATGAATAACAAAACCAATTCAAGAGATGCCCTGATGATTGCAGCTAACTTCAAGCAATGGAACGCTATTGTAGCTAAGTCTGTTGCATCCATGTATATCGGAGCCATGTCTGTCGCAATCTGCGTGGAATGATGAACCTTGGTTGGATCCATGTGTAGAGACGGAACTGGCAGGTCACAGCTGACAGTGAACTCTCATCTCCTCTTTGTACCACTTGGACTACTACACCTGTAATTTTTCACATCTTGCACTATCTTTGTAAAATAATAATGAGTTAGCATAATTCAAGAAGCAAAGTCCTGATTATAGCAATCATAAGCATTAATAATATAAAACAATAATTAATCATACATGTGAGGATTCAGGTCTCAAGTGAAGAGAGAATGTCTGTTTGGAACGCAAAATGGATCAAGACAAGATAAAAAATGCATAATGGATGTGGTTAAAAAGGGGCTTTTTGGGACCCAACACCTCCCCCCAACTACTTTGTTGCATGTCCCCATGCAACAACCTCTACTAGTCTGAATCATAGTTTGGAACTGTACCTCGCTCATGGAGAGATGAAAAGTTGTAGGAGGATTTAGGTGATTCCCTCCCATCTAGATATCCATTATGGGCAACCCAATATTTCCAAAACTTCCTTTCCTCTACTTTCGTCAATGAAAAATATTCCCTATATGGTTTTGCTGGCCACCAAATCAGTGGAAATTCAAATTTAAGTCCCAACCAGTTAGCTCCACATTTCCTCATACAGTCGGCGTACCCATCAACCCTAGGGAGAGCCTGTTTAAAATTCTTGAAGCACTAAGGGTCCCTTTCTTAATTGATGAAGGGGAAGCCTTCCGCTTATGCTTACTTCCCTCCAAAGCCAAATATTGATGCCTAGAAATCTGGCTAACACAAGTGGAGATGACTTGCTCTTGAAGCTCGACCAGCTACTGAGTCTATATGGGAGATTTAAACCTCTGTTCTTGATGATTACAAATAAGGCGAGGGGATTGAGGTTCACACCGAATCCATATATTAGAGTGAGCTTCATTCTAAGAGATTGTTTGAAATGAATCCTCCCATTGCACATGGTTTCTAACAAAAGAAAGAAAAGCCCTCAGTTGGACATCACCTAGGTGAGGAGCAGGATTTGAATATCGGTCCAAGGGGCAATCCATTTCATGTAAATAAATCTCACAAAAAAAATTCTTCTCGATGAATCTATTTTTATAAAAGTTTCCAAAAGATGGTTAGAAGATGCTACTTCATAAGGTATTCCTTCTTTTAGTGCCTTCATCTTACACCAAGTGAGCTATTCATATAAAAATACAGGGTAAGAGGGAGATGGAGCTCTGGAGCTCATCAATTCTTAGGATAGAATGTACAGTTGGTATTTCTCCTTTTGCATGGACTTGAACTTCTTCAACTCCTTCAATTCTTTCTGTACTTCTTCCCAATGAAACTTCTAGAATATTAGCTCTTCTTCCCATCTTTCCCTCAATTCACTGATAGTCTTCCAATGCTAAAAAAGGGGAATCATTCCTTTCTTATATCTATCCACCTCAATTTTCCATTTCTTTACTTGTAGTCTCATCAGTGAGATTTATTCTATCAGACCTTTAATCCTTTCCTCTCCCGTGTCCTTCTCCTCATCAGAATCTAAATTGACAAATTCTTGGGAAGATTGCATCCATACCTTATTACCCAATGTTTCATCTTGATTGTTCGGGATTGAAAGTGAAACAACTTCCTCTTCTACTAGTGTTCCAACAACTTATACATGCAAGTGTACTTCTACAATCAATTCTGAGGATGCTTGTTCTTGTGTAACAACACCTTCTTCCTGAAACCCCTTTTTGTCAAATCCAATAGCTAATGGTGAAGATGTTGGTTCTTGTGTGGAAACATCTTCATGTGTTCCAATCTTATCATATTCTTGAGTCTCGACTGTAACTTTTTGATTCTCAGCTATGGCTTCAAGAGGGAGCTGCAGAGATGCTGGTTCTTGTGTAACAACTTCCTATTCTTCCAATTCCTCTAGAAACTTGGGTTGCTCTTGAGTTACTTCCATATCCCATGAAAGATGAGAATGGTCCTTGAGTATCTCCATGTCCCCAGATAGATGATACTGGTCCCCGAATATCTTAATGTTCCCTGATGGTTAGGACTGCATCTATTCATCTTCTCTTAGCTCCAAATTGGGGATTATGTCCACCTCAAGGTCAGTTGTCCCTAGATGGATGGGAGTCTCATCAAGGTTTCCTAAGGATGTTGGTTCTTGTGTTACAACATCCTGATCAACTTCAACATTTTCTTGTTGCTGAATTTCTCCCTCCACAAGTTCTATGTCCTAAGATTGTTCTCAGGTCATAGTAAAAACTCCTAAGTTCAGTTCAAGGATTGTCTCGACCTCAGGCTCACTCACTTCCAGTTGAGTAGCAGCTTCAAAAAAAAATTCTAGGGTTGTTGGTTCTTGTGTAACAACACCCTATGGCTGAGACTATAATTGATCACATTCCCCTACCTCTACATTAGGGATAATTTCCACTTTTGGTTATTTTTCATCCCTCAATTCCCCTATAGATGTTCCTTTCTCTTATCCAACTGCTTGTGTGGGATTTTGTGCCATAAATGCATGTGCTGTGACTTTGTATCTTGATTGACTAAATATTTCTCCACACTCAGGGAAAAATACTTTTTCCAATTCTTCCCCTTCCTCAACCGGAAGTGACCCTTTGACCTAATCTGCAGCTTCTACTAATGTGTGCAATCTCCTTTCCACATGTTTCCTTCCATCTTTCCACTTCCTTTCGGAGCACTTGCACCTCTTCCTTCAACACACCATTTTCAAACAAAATTCCCTCGATTTGAGGTTCCTCTGCAACAGGTTCTTATGGGGCAGCATATGTCTTGGGTCTTAATATGGGAAATTCAATGTTTGCTTCGATGTTGGCCCATTTCACCCGTGTTGTTTCTACTACTGTGATAGATCTGGTTCTCCTTCTTCTTACTGGACATGATGCTTATACCTCCTCCTTTGATCTTCTTCTCTTCCTTTGTGGTAGAGGGGATTCCAATTCTGCGACTGATGTAGAAGGAATGTTTCTTATTCCAGCTTCTTCTCTGGTCTCTGCCATCTCTGTTTCCTCCTCAATAAGAGTTCCCATCCATTCCAGAGAAGATTCAATGGTAAGAACCTATAGCTTCAGCTTCAACTGTCGTAACATCCAATGCTGCTCCAACTTCAGTTTCTGCTTCTGGAGCTCCCAAATTCTCTATCCCCTATGTAGGGTTTATTTCTTCTACATCCTCACCTAATTCTTCTTCTTGGTTATCTGATTATGTCTCATCTTCTTCTTCCTGGTTATCTAATTCTACCTCATCTTCCCCCCCAACTAAATTGGAGGAACTCTAATCCTCCTAGTCTTCTGCCATTCCCCCCAACTGTGTTGGTGGCTCCTTTTCCTCCTGTATTTGAGCACCCAACAAGAGTGTAGGTGCTTCAACTTCCTGCTCTATTGGAACACCAGGAAAAAGTACAGGTCCTTGGTTTATTTGAGGTTGACTAGTAAATTGTTCCCAGGTTTGGTTTCTTTGAGCTAAGGCCCTTAAGATGAGCAGTTTGATCAGGTTGTGATGGGTGAGGGATGAATATGGGTGTCGGGTCGATCTCACAAATCCAGCCATATGATGCAGGTCTTTAAATAGATAAAAGGGAATATTGAGTAAATCCCTATGGTGTAAATGAGACATTAAAGGGAATTCATACAAATACACAGTTTGATATCTACCTTCACATGTAATGTACTTATTCAAGAAGACCGCCACTTCATTCTATGGGGGAGGTAGTGATTGTAATGCTATGCCCCGCTTTGCTTGGCAGACCTATTCACCGGCTAGTAGAAATTCTCGTATTACAGCAGCATTATGGGTTCTTATTCCAAACCAAGCTCTTCGACTTTGAGGAAGGCCTGTGACCTCTACTACATTCTCCTCAGTAACTTATATATGTAAAACCCCGACCTCTGAATGGATTTCTGTGAGAGTTAGAGAAAACTACAGAACTGTTTCGCGATGAAAACCACTTAATCGTTGGAAAAACTCAGTCCAGCTAGATGCTTCGAAGATGAAAAAAACCTCAGCATTTTTGTGCAATTTCTGCATGTTTGTAGGTTCGTGTCGGGATGGGATACCCATGGTTCTTCTCTTTCTGAATGCTGGTATCAACTCAATAATTTACAAGCCTAGTAATGGAGGTTACAGCACAGGGTAATGCATGAGCAGCTGATGTTGGGGTTTGGAAAATTAGGAAAGTTAAGACAATCATAAGGAGGGAATCATTGGTAATATTTGGCCCCAAATTAGAAAAAAAGTGACTGCCATAAGATAATCTTGAGTACCCATTAGGTCATGCGGATGGATAGTTACCGAAGCGTGGGCATAATGATAGGTATAAAAAGGCGAGCATGATTAAATTTGTCAAATCTAAATTAATTCTTAATCATGTAAATAATCAAAACCGTACCTTAGCAATTATGCGATGATCTGTGACTTCTTAAGATAATACAGCGTGTCAAATGCTGCCATCAAATTTAAACATGATAGTGCATGTGCTGCAATGATTTTTTTTCGGTGAACCAAAAAATGTCTTTTCAACGTTGATAGAAACATAATTGAAGTTGTGAGGTGAGTCAGAATCAACAAAATCACAGGCGGCGGAAATATCAAATAAATCTTGAGGAGTCGCATCCCTTCTGTGCATAAATTTGGAGGATTCACAGCCGCAAAAGATAGGAAATATGCTAGAATTTGGCGGAGTCACATTCGCGAGAAATAGGAGAAATATGCTAAAATTGGCGAAGTCACAGCTGCGCGGAATGGGAAAAATGGGCAAATTTGACAAATTTGCAGCTGGACGGATCATAAAAATAGGCATATTTTTACGGAGTCATAGCTGTGTGAAATTAGAAAATGGACATATTTTTACGAAGTCACAACTACGTGGAACGGGAAAATAGACATATTTTTATGGAGTCGCAGCTAAGCAGGACGAGAAAATATGCATATTTTTACGGAGTCGCAGCTGCACAAAACAGGAAAATAGGAAGATTTTTACAGAGTTACAGCTGCGTGGAATGAGAAAAATAGGCATATTTTACGGAGTCGCAACCGCACGAAACGGGAAAATAGGAATATTTTTATGGAGTCGTAGCCGCGCGGAACGGGAAAAATAGGAAGAAAGTTTATGAAGTCGCAACTGCGCAAAATGGGAAAATAGGAAGATTTTTACGGAGTCATAGCTGTGTGAAACAGGAAAAATAGGAAGATTTTACGAAGTCACAGCTGCACGGAATGGGAAAAATAGGTATATTTTATGGAGTCACAATTGAGCGGAATGGGAAAAATGGGAAAATCTTATAGAGTCGCAGCTGCGCAGAACTATTAATCATTCAAATTATTTTCTTCTTCATGGAGATTTTTCCAAAGCAGGAAATTAGAATAGGTGTTCATAGTCATTGGGCCCAGTCATGACCATTTATCCTTAAGTCAATTCCTACACAGATTCTTAAAAAAAAAAGATCAAGCATAAAGGAAAACAAAGCAAAAAGAAATAAAAATAGCAAACATCAATTTATTTTGTGTGGAAATCTTAGTGACTTTCTAAAGATTGACAGGGGCGGAGTAAGATTCCTACCCTTGCGCTAACGGGTGTCCCGGATCAGCTGCAACCTGTGAAATAAACACGTCCCTTGAGATTGGCTTGTGGTACAGTCACAGCCTGTGACCATTAGCAAATAATGGTGTATGGTTTTCATCAATGGTGAATAGACAGACTGTATCATTATCAAACACTTTGTCTATGTGATGTGGACCCGACCATCTTGTGCGCAACTTACCTTTGAAGTCCCTTTTGAATCTTGAATCATATAATAATGTCCATTCTCCCTCATAGAAGACTTTATTCTTGATGAACCGATCGTGCCATTTGGATTGTGCCATTTGTCACTGACCATGGCAGTCATTTCCAAAATAGCATGATGACTAAATTGACCACTATGCTAGGATTTAGACAAGAACATTCATCTTTGTTCTATCCTCAAGAAAATGGTCAAGTTGAGGCTTTTAATAAAACTTTGAAAACTATCCTCAAACATACTATTAATGCATCCCATTCCAACTGGAATATCATGTTGTATGCTTCACTTTGGGCATATTGGACCAATGTAAAAACTGCCACTGGGTTTTCCCGCTTCTAACTCATTCATGGAGTGAAAGCCATTACCTCAATTGAATGTGAAATCATGTCCTTAATAATTGCTATTCATGTGTTACCTGATACGACTGAGCTGGAAGAACATCTATTACATTTAGATCATCTTGATGGACATCATAGAGATGCGCTAACAACAAACCAAGCTCATAAAAATAGGGTCAAAAGTCAATACGATAAATCGGTCAAGCCTCTAATTTTCTCTTAAGCGGAGCTTGTTTTGCTCTGGGACCAAGACAAAGAACCCCTGGGGGTAGGAAAATTCAGGTCTATGTGGTTGGGGCCTTATGTCGTGTCAAAGGTGTTAAAGAAGGGCGCATATGAATTGATTGATTTCGATGGGAATAAGCTACTAGAGCCTAGAAATGGGCTCTACCTGAAAAAGTACTATGCTTAGGCTTAGCACTTTTTCCTGTATTTTATTGTATGTATTTTTATGTACAATAGGTCGTCGGTTTGTGTTTTTTATACCATCTGTTGGTTGTTACAGATGTCTTCTGAGTGGTTCATAGGTTTCGCTGATGGCACCATTCACCACACTTGTAATTTTGCTTTAGTTACATGGGTTATTTATTCTCCCTCAGGACAATTAGTTGCCTCAGGAGGCGCCTGCTTAGGTCCTGCTAGCAATAATGTCACTGAATACAGGGCCATCATTGAGATTTTATGGGATACTTTGTCACGTGGTATCACTCAGCTGGAAGTCTGACTGGACTCTCAACTGGTGGTTTCCCAGCTCAATTGGGCTTATCAGGTGCGGAACCCTATTTTATTACGTTAGTTTATGCAAGTTAGGTTATTGGAAAGAAATTTTGAGTTCATTACATTCAATCATATTCCAAGAAATCAAAATTCATTAACTGATGCATATGCTAATTATATCTTGGATTGGCATTTAACACATTTTACATAAAAATATACAGCAGACACATTAAAAAACATTTGTAAATAAACCAGCAAAATATATATCTATGTGAATATCTGTCCATATAGATAGGTCGAGTTTCTGATCCTCAGGTCCAATCATAACTGTATAATATACAAAAAATATACAAAATATGGATCAAAGTCCATCAAATGCTCCTAGGTCTAAGCTCGACCACACTGGTCACTTGGACCACCCTGGTCCCCCTAGTCACCCTACACTCAGGCTTCTTCAACCTCCTCGGCTTCAGCAGCCTCAACATTATCTATGTACACAAGAACTGCTCTGGCTACTCACCTCAGAAGACGTATCCAGACTGGTGGTACACCAAACACTAACTCCTACATGATGGCATGGATGTGTTCAATCTGTAAGGTAGGTACTTTTTGGGTAAGCCTAGCTAGCTTCCCCTCAAGAACCCTAATCAAACCTGTGTCCTCTCCTAAAATAGGACGTACATACATGCGTGGATGCCCAGCAGGACGGACTGGTCCAATATCTGTATTTTGACATTTTTAAAAGGATTAGAACTCTTATACATATGTATATATCTCTATATTTAAAATTCATAAAAAAATTGAAAATAAAAAATTACCTAACTCTCCCCATGCTCCTCCTAGAGGGAGGATGAGGTCGGTATCACCTCGGATTCTAATCCAGCATATGGAAACTGCTCCAAGGCTGGCAACTATCGCTCCCACCAAAAGTCGAAATCGTCAACATAGACACTTTGGACCGATCTACCCCCTCCCTGGTAGAGGAAGATATCTCCCCACCTACTCAGCCTAGGATGATGGGGAGAACGAACTGGAAATGGTACTGTAGGACTCAAACCTAAGACTCTCTCAAAGAAAAAGGCTAATAATATGTCGAAATAACCAAAATTCTTCCTCCTGCATCTTTTGCAGTCAGAGAGCTGTTTTCTCATTATCGGGATCACTCCCGAGCACCAGTCATATAAGGCTCCCTGCATACAGTCTACTGCTAGTCTCATTTGGTTCCGAGTTACAAGGTGAAGTGATGATGACCCTGCAACCCTAACTATAGTGCTTGTCAATACCTGTAAAGGAAAGTTGCGAATGCAAACAATAGGGATGCAGCTACCCCGCTTTTGAGTGTCTAGCTCGCAGTATATGTCGATATAGTTCTGTACACTTAGAGGGTCACTGCCTCTGCTGGTACCTTCCAAGTTCATCAGAGCTCCATGTCGTGATAAACCAGAAATTAAATAGACTTCCTGCGATGTAATCTCTAGAACCTCACCTTGAAGGTCAAACATGCCCAGATCATGATCCCAATAGTTTATCAAAAACTCTAAGAGGCGGACATTGGCCCACATAGGTGAGGCACAGAAAAAATTTAATAACCCACTTTGATGTAAAACGTTCACTGTGGGGGCATCTTGAAGAGCTTCTTGGTCCATGTCTTCATGTTCCCACTCCCTCCACTCAAGCACCATCTTTAAATCTAATAAACAAGCAATTGCAAACTATTAGATTCATATAAAATTTGAAATTTTTCACCCTATACATTGATTTTCTACCTCACGCAGTGTACGTGACTGTCTTTTAGGAAAGTCGTGTACTGTATGCGACTATCTTTTGGGCAACCTGCATACAGAACGTGTGTACGCAACTTTTAACATACCATACCCGTGTACACATCATCCATGATTTGAGGGTGCTTAAAAACATGAATTAGGGCTCAAAATTGACAATTGCTTGGATCAAATGAAAGAGCATGGAGTGTAGTTTTACCTGACACTTGCGGTTTTGGGAATGGTCCACTGAATCGTCCACACTGAGCAATCAAAGGTAGAGGTAAAACTTGTCCTTTTATGGTTAAAAATAAAATGGTGAGTTTTTATTCATATTTTGAACTATTTATAATAAATTTATTTTCAAAGTGGGTTTTTCCCCTATAGTTCATAATTTTTAAACTAATGGCAATCTTTTCTTCCATGTGACAGGTTTATGGTCGTCTTTAAGTTGTTTTTCTTTCATATAGAATGGTTTTTGGTCATTTCAGATGCATTCTATAGTTATACCTAATCCATCTTGATCTTAGCATTAACACTTCGACCAGGGACTATGGTATCTTTAACCATTAGCTCCTTGTCTTTACCATTGTTCTTCTGTGGATAGGACTTTCCTCACATGATTATCCTCATTTAAAACCTACTTATTGTCTTTTGATACTCATGCTGCAACTGTCATAGGTTCAGGGGAATCTTTTTAGCTATTTTTCACGCCAAATTCAGCCTCATTTTGGTCTCTTTTTACAAGCTATCCGTTTATAGGACTCCCCTCCCTTATGGAGTTTCTTTAGGCCCAAGTCTAACTCCTCAAAATAGACTTGACTACCAAGTAAACTTATCCATTCAAGCTCATTAAGAATATGTGAATGGGCATTCACATTGGTGGTCGGTTATCTCCTTCTCAAACCATGTGGAATAATACAAGAAAGGATCACTCTCTTTTCCACAGAATTGAGAAGAGTGTTCTGAAGTACAGGTTTATCACTTTTCCGGACCTGAGGGACTAAACTTAGTGAAAAGGAACTCCCGGTATGAGCTTAGTTTTCTCCTTTTCATGATCTAGGCCTAAACATGAAAAAAGATTTCGAGTGTACTTTATGTCTTTGTCATGCTCATAAAACACCAAGAACAAAGCATCAAGTTTATTGTTGTAAGCCCCATTTATCGTACTCAAATGGATCTTTCTGAGTGATCTTGTTTTCCTTCACACTTGTAAAACTCAAGCTATATTCTACTCTCGAAGGAGCATTGGGTAGGTGGTAATTTAACCTTTTTCGAACCTCCCTGACTAAGTACGAAAAAGGTTCACCTTTTCTTCTATGGAAGTTAAGAGAGTTCTTCTATGGTATGTTTAATACTTTTCCGGCCTCAAGAGACTAAATTGGACAAAAAAGGACCCCCCTAGAGTCTTCTTTGGAGTTTTCAAACTCTCTAAACGTGAAAACAACAAGTGATCATGTACTAGTTTGGGCTCATAAAATCCACGAATCAGTGACACTATCAAGCATTATTCTCTCTTCTCTTCAAACTTGTCAAAAAATGAAGAGAGACTCGAGTTGAATTTCCTGGACTCGTTAAAATTTAACAGGGAAGGTAAGGAAGAAGTTTTCTTTTGGTTCTCAGTCAATGGCAGCATGTCCTCCTTGAACATAGCACTCTCTGTCTTTTTCGATACTCATGTCTCAGTGTTCACGTTCAGTTCAGCTATTAATTTGAGTTTCTTACTCCTCCTCTTGTCAGTTCTACCTGGGGAATCTGATCATGTCTCCTACATGACAGATAATTCTAGTTGTACTATCTGTAAAGTTGAAAGCTACCTTGGGTCATCTCTGTGTCATGATCACTGTTCAAGGACTTAACCCTGTGTCTGATCTATATCCCGATTCCATCATTGTCGTATCTATTATTACTTGTGTCTCCCTTCCTTTACCCAGTTTCTAGTCACTCTTGTGATCCGTTGGAGGATCTATTTCCTTCCTTATCACAGTATGGTTCCGCATCAGCACTTCCTAACGACAAAGACCTAGAGTTTTGACGGTCGTACCTTAGGATTCACTTTCATTTTTGTGAATTCCTTTGCTTTAGTTGTCAATTATCACCTATTGGTTGACAATCTGTTGAATCCTATCCATGCTCAACTTCAATAACATCTATTCACATGGCTTGGATTGTACTGGTGCTTTGGGATTTTTTACAAAGACCTTAGTTTCACATATATAGACTAAGTTGCGGAAGATTATGTTGTGGTCACTTGCACAGCTTCCAGATCTTTGAAGACTCATCATTATTGTATATTGTGGCTTCGATCCACCTTTGTAATATATGTGGTCTTGTACCCATACTATATGAAGTACTCAAATATTTTAAAGGAGCTAGTATTCTAGTATATTGAACATAGCATCCTCAGATATGACTTTGTATATGACATTATTATGTATTTGTTTCAGGTACTACCTCTGCTCCATTGGACTTCTGAGTTCTCCAAGATAATATTATAATGTATTTTGGCCATCGTTTCACTCTCACCTCACACATTAGGGGGCATCTGTTATCAACCCAAACGGCACTTCTCCATCCGAGTGCCGACATTCCTTATGTTGGTACACAAAAGGACATCTTAGAATTGAAGTTTGCCAAAACACTATAGATGGGCATGACATGAGATGCATTTACCTTTCAACTAGCTTGCCATATTTTTTTTTAAGTGTTGGATGACATACGCGACTATATTCATTGAAACTCACGTACGTACACGAATATTCCCATTGACAACTCACGTACTATACGCGACTATCTCCATTGCAACCTGCTTACATCAGCATACACGGGTTTCCTTTAAGCAACTCGTGTGTCATACACGGGTTGCCTATATCAATAGTCACTTACATCTTCATTCAAAATTAAAAAATATAAATCACGATTAATGGATATTATTTGGACCTTAATCATTAACCACCCCAACTATCTCAACCTCCTCAACCTTCGAAACCACTCTATTTCCCAAAGTATAAATAGAGGCCTTGGGGAGGACATTAATCAATGAAGTTTGGAGAGAAAAGTTATGCTGGTGGTATATCTTCAGAAGTCTTGGAGCAGCAGAACTCAGAGTCCTTTGGTTGCAGAGGAGTCCTTGTCTCAGGCGCTGGGTTGTACACTTATCTCATTCACTGATTGTTAATAAAGAGAATTCTTCTTCCAATATTGTGTTGAGTCTCTTTCATGTATTATGGTTGATGAATATATTTGATTAAGCACTAGATATATTGTTTGTCTAACCTGTTATATATATATATATGTATAAGATTGTACTTGGAGAATTTTCTCTTTGCAGGTGAAGGAGGTGCATCCCTGAAAGCTTTGGAGAGAAGCAGAGCGGAAGAAGATCAAGCTTGGATCAACCGTCGGTAATTGGGTGAGTCCAATATTTCTTCCTATTACCTTTCTGTACTTTACTAAAGCTAATTGTCTGCAAGTTTAGAAGTAAGTTGGTAACCCTAGACCCTAGGTTACAAGGTGTTTAATCCTGAACAACAGTCCCCCACATGGCTCATCATGACAGGCATTCAAGATATGGAATAATTCATCCTCCCTTACACATCTTCTGATCTCAAGATTACGACCTATGTAGAAAAGATGACCATCTATCCAGCAATACCTGGCACTTTGTTAGATAATTTTCCTTTTCTCTCTTTTTGACAAATGTGCCGGATGCTTTCCTGCAACCAAGTAGTTAGCAACATCTACATACCAAGGGGAATGAGCTGAAACAACAAATAGATGTTCATCTGGGAAAGAATCTTCATTTGGTAAGTTGCCATTACTATTAGTAAAACGAGATAAAAAATCAGCAACAACATTTTCTTTCCCAGGTCTGTTAATAATGGTAATATCAAACTCCTGTAATAGTAATAGCCATCTAGTTATCCTAGCATTTGTAACTAGTTTGTTCATTAAATACTTGATGGATGAGTGGTCAGTGTGTATGGAGGTGGGATAACCAGTGATATAGTGCCTGAATTTGTAAATGGAGTAGACACTGGCTAAAAATTATTTCTCTCTAATAGTGTAATTGAGTTTAGTAGGGGCCAATTTTTTACTGATGTAGTAAATTGAATATGGTGCTTGACCATCTTATTGTCCCAAAACGGCTCCAATGGCAGTGTCAGAGGCATCTGAAGAAATGTGAAAAGGAAGAGCCCAATTTATCCCCCTTAAGATAGGATTTGTAGACAACCTCTTCTTAAGTTTAGTGAATGATGTATGGCATGCATCACTCCAAATAAGCTGTACATCCTTCATCAATAAGGTAAATAAAGGAGAAGCTATTTTAGAAAAAATTTCTATGAATCTTCTATAATAACCAACATGCGCTAAAATGCTACGTACCTCTTTCTGTGTTCCAGGAGTGGGTATATTTTCAATTACCCTAATTTTGGATGGATATACCTAGATAACATTAGCAGAGATAAAATTTCCTAGCACTACACCCTCACTCATCATCATATGACACTTTTCAGTGCTCAAAGATAGCTAGGTTTTCTCATAGCGTGTTAAAACCTTCTCTAAGTTTTTTAGGGCCTCCTCAAAACTACTGCCATACGAGTGTTGAGGCCTGGAAATTCGCAGGCAACAACAGCAAGGGATTATCCCCAGTCAACGTTCCCAACTAGCCCGTGACTGTTTGGTGTAGGGAATCCGTCCGGTTTGTGGTCCAGCTACCATAGGTCAAGTAACAAAAACAAAGGTTTTACCGGTTGCGGCTCGGTCCACCATGTGTATTTTTGTATTTTTGACTTAAAGTATGATATGCACGTGCCTAATTAACAATGCAGGGTGATAAATATGCAAAGAGTAGTCACAATGTGATGCGCAGGTTCTTACCTCTCGTCTCAGAACTCACAAGCATCCAAATCACATATATGCAAGAAAATAAATACTAACTAAACTATCTCTAGAGAGCTGGATTAATTCATGAGTAATGCAACACTGTTCATGTGTTATGGAAAATCACAGATAGCTATTCTTATAACCAAACATATAAACATGAATAAAAGTATACATGATAAGATAGCTCATCAACAGTTAAAAACCCCGTTACTCATGGTGGAAGACATCATAAAATATACTAAAGAACATTCAAACAAGAACATAGGTTCAAGAAGTTAGAACGCTCTCATAGTTAATGAGACACAGTTCAAAACGAAATAGTTCCCATTCAACATTGCTCATTTAATCACGTTGATACATTCCACATAGCACTTTCTCCAACAGGCAAAAGTTGCAGTCTCTGGTTGTAAAATGAAATAGTTCCTCTTACAAGTATTAGTTTACAAGTTTTTCCAGGGAAAAATCCCCTGTCAGTTCTAACTTTTCAATATTTAAACTAAACCAGCAGATCATTTCGGCTGCCCCCCCAAACGTGTGACCTTTCAGTCCCTCCTGGCATTTCATATCCTCATTTTATTTTTCTGTACGCATTCATGATCTAACTATTAACGGACAGATCTTTTGGGTCTGTGCCTTTGTCGCTATTCATTTTGTCTTTTCCTTCGCTTATCCTCCTTGCGACCCTGTCGGTTTCGGTTTGATCTTTGTCAAAACTGTCAAGCTATGCCTTCACGTCGTGATCACCTCAACAGTCCCCTGAGTCCACCTGTGATTAATCAATGTACATCATTCATTGGGATTGCATTTTAAAACGAAACGTTAAATTCTATCAATCAAACGGCTGCTCAACAAGAAAAATCATGCATTACATTACTGCTAACACGGTAGGGTAGACTTATCCACAGTCGCATAGGCGGGATTTAATAGGCGATGGGCGCTGTGAAACACTTAAGCACATCAGAGTTGGAAGAGATAAGACCTAAGCTACAGGCTGTAAAACTTCAAATCGGAAGTCGGAAAGACAACGACATCAGAAGCCAAGTGCTTCGCACAGCCGCAACGGTGGAAAAGAAAAAGACTACGGGCATGCGACACGCATCGGCGACAGAGAGATTTTCATATCGGGTATCTAGTTGCTTCCGGAGCCACAACGGTAGAAGATCAAAAGGTTATAGACACGTGACATGCATCGGCAGGTGGAGCGCTTTATACGTCTGGCGTTTAGCTGATTTGGGAGCTGCAACGGTGGAAGCAAAATAGACAATAGCCTCCGGTCAAATAAAAATGCTAAGTGTTTAAAAAATTTTAAAATTCGGCAACGATTGAAACGGTTTCACCTCCAAAAAAGGGTTTTTTAAAGAACACTTAACCCAACTCTTCCTTGACTCAGCAAGAAAAAAATCTAAAATCTGCGACCCACAACAATTCCAAACACGAGCAATTTCTGAAAACCAGGACGAAATGTAATCTTCAAGAAATCATCCAAAATTAAAGCATGACCCAAAAATCCAAGGATCCAAACGATTAGAAACAACGCTAAATCATGAGGAGGGGACCAAAATTTAAGAAATTTGGGGAGAACAGTTGCAGTTGCAACAACTGGTGATTACCTGGTGAACCTAGAACTCTGGATGATTCTTTCTTGAGTAACAGACTGTTTAATCAACAAACGAACATATTGAATTCTTCCAGCTATCTGGATTTCTCAAATGGAAAAAGTATGTAGCTTTAATCATTGATGACAGTCCAATTTGGGAGAGTGGAAACCAGGAGTTTTAAGTCAAGATAACTCTTTTGAGGCCTAGAGATGGGTTTCATTTTTACCTCTATCTTCGGGCAGCTTCCAGCTTGGACACCACAGCATCGTAACATATGGTAAACAGAAATATTCATCTGTTCCTCATTCCCATGCCATCTTGCATCTTGTGCTTTTGGACTTTTTGTCCTTTTGATTCCTCCTCACGCCTTTCTTTCTGAATTTTTATTTAGGCTCCTCTATCCAAAGTGTCCTTTTGTGTGAGAGATGTATTTAATTTTCAGCTCACGGACGGAGAAGAACTTTTGGCAATTTTATACTCATATGATTTAATACTTTGTTTTGATACATATTGCTTTCTTAGGAGTTTTGACTCTTTTTATCCTTTTGGCTTTCAATTATTGGCATGGGATCATTTATATATAATATACTGTTTACCCTACTTCCTTTCCATGGGTCTTTTGCTGTCACCCCCTAGGACATTTTTAAGTGTGAGATGGATGGAGCCTCAAAATAGTATTCCAGACCCTTTGACTATGGTTTATTTTGTAGGGGTTAAGCAGGACTTCAATGCGTACATATCTATTTGAGAAAACTGCTAAACTAGAAGAAGTTCTTTTAGACAAGCAGCAATATACAGTCTTATACCAAGGAACCTTAATCGTACCAAAATCCTGATGTTTTCCATGCAACCGCGGGTTTGCCTTCTTTATTGAAATCGACAGAAAATTAAACTAAAACATACTAAACTTCATGACTCAAAGACTCAAAAGACGACCAAGCCAGATTATTTATATACAAGATAGAAGAACACAAACGAAACTCAGGAAAAATAAGGCTTGAGAACTAAACCATTTACTGGTAAGTTCTCTTCCCACCCTTGTAGATCTTGCAACTTATAAGTGGAAGGGCCAAGCTTTGCCGCAATCTGGAAAGGACCTACCCACAACTACTGGAACTTCGTGTGTTTTCCCTTCTCATCATGGGGGTGATCCCACTTGAGAACCAAATCTCCCACTTCAAAGTCTTTTGTCCCTGCCTTATGTTTGTCGAACCATCTCTTTATTACCTCTTGTTGTTTCTTAAAGCGCTCTCTGGCTTTAGATCGAGCTTCTTCTGCTTTCAGGAGATTATATATTCTTATTTGCAAAACTTCATCATCCGACCCTCTAGATTATTGAGCTATTATGGAAGAGGGTAGCATGATGTTGGGAGGAAGAATGGCTTCTTTACCGTACATGAGGGTATACGGAGACACTCCTATCAAAGACTTGGGGGTAACTCTATCAGCCCAAAGGGCATTTGGTAGCACTAACTGCCAACTCCTCTGGTTTTCTATTATAGTTTTCTTTAAGATTCTAATCAGATTTTTGTTGGTAGATTCAGCCAAGCCATTTCCTTGTGGATAGTAATTAGCAGAATGATGCAACTTTATTCCTTTCTTATGAGCAAAAGCAGTTAATTTAATCGATGAAAATTAAGTAGCATTATCAAAGACTAAAGAAACTAGAACTCCAAACCTAGTCATAATATGGTTCTGTAGGAAACTGATAACCGTGCCCTCATTTATTTTGTGCAGCAGGATGGCTTCGACCTAGCGAGTAAAGTAATCAGTTGCGGTCAGAATATACTTGTGTTGTAGGGAATATTTTATCTTTATCTCCCCAATAATATCCAACCCCCATTACTCGAATGGCTCTGTGATCATCATAGGATTCAGTGGTGTTGCTACCTTAGATTGTCTTCCACTACACCTTTAGAAAATATCGCACTTCCTGACATGTGCGTGTGCATATTTGAAAAGCATAGGCCAATAATAACCGGCTCTGAGAATTTTGTGAGTTGTAGTATCTCCTAAATAATGTCCCACAACAGGCCCGTCATGCAACTCTATCATTACTTTCGTCTCATCCTCTTTCTCTAAACATCTGAGAAGAACTCCATCGTAATTTTTTCTGAATAATATTCCTTCAACAATTTGATAGGAAGCTGATTTAAGATGCAGCGCTATTCTTTGCTTAGAATTCCAATGTTATGGCAACAATATTTCCTGAAGGTAATGCACGAGGTCTTTATACCAAGATTCAGGAGCTGTAAACAAAGGACATACATCCATCAAATGTAATTCAGTCTCATCTTCCCATGCATGTTCTTCATTGTTCCCATTTTCAGCCATTAGTTTGCACAACCCTTGCCCTTTAACTATAGAAGCTGGCTTGAATTCAAGATCATACTCTTGAAGGGTTGGTACCCAATTGCCCCTTCTTTCTCCTAACTCCTTCTATACAAAAGGGACCTTACAGCTGGGTATGGGACGATCACCTTAGTTCTATTTTTTAATATATAGGGCCTGAATTGTTTTACTGCTTTGAATACTGCATAAGCTTGTTTATCAATAGTTGGGTAATTTAATTCAGCCCCTTGTAGACCAGTGCTGATGAAATATATTGGGAATTCATCCCCCCCATCATCTTTTTGAGTAAGCACAGCTGCTAGTGAATCATCAGATGCACAAGTATATAGAATAAAATCTTTATCGAAATCTGGGCTTTTTAGGGAGGGTGCGTGTGCAACAACAGTTTTGATCTTGTTGAATGCATTCTTCTCAATTTCAGTCCATTTGAACTGTGCACTTTGCTTCACCATTTGCTGCAGAGGTTTGACAATCTGAGCAAAATATGGCACAAATATTCACACGAAGTTTATCATTCCCATAAATGATTGCATCCCTTTTTTATTATGGGGCAAGGGTATTTGTTCAATGGCCTTAATTCTCTCTGGATCTATAGAGATTCCCTTCTTTGAGACTATGTGACCCAACAAATTGTCTTCCGTGACACCAAACACACACTTTTTGGGATTGAGTGAGATGCCATATTTTCGACAGCGTTCAAAAATCTGCCTTAGATGAAAGGCGTGCTCTTCTCTCCTCTTTGAAAATATCGTAATATCATCAAGGTACACTACAACACTATGGCCAATCAGACCGCGGAAAGCTATGTCCATAGCCCTTTGGAATGTAGCTCCAGCGTTAATAAGCCCAAAGGGCATTCTTCTGTAAGCGAAAGTTCCCAATTTGGTCCTGAATGTTGTCTTCAACCTATCTTCTTCGGCTACTAATACTTGATTGTAGCCTGAGAAACCGTCCAATAAAGAAAATAGTTCAGAACCTGAGACCATTTGTAGCAGTTGCTCCATGGGTGGAACATGATAGTTATCTTTGTCTGAAGCACGGTTTAAATTCCTGAAATCCACGCATAGCCTGATTTCTCCAGATTTTTCCTCACCGGTACCAGATTCGAGACACATTCAGAGTGTCTGACCTTAAAAATGATTCTAGCATCCAATAATTTCTTAACTTCACTCTGGATCAGAGGTTCCAATTTGGGGTACGTTTTCCTTAACGGTTGCTGATAAGGTTTGATGCCAGCTTTGATGGGGATAACATGCTTGATGATGCTGGTGTCATACGTCTTCAAATCTTCGTATGTCCAGGCGAAAACATCTTTATATTGATTAAAAAGACTGACGAACTTATTTCTTTCTGCTAGTGAACAACATTTGCCAAGATTCACATATTTAGGATTTGTCTCAGTCCCTAAATTTATCAGCTCAAACTGTAGAGATGAGCTGTGAGTCTTCACGTTGGCTGGTCTTCTGAATTTTTCATTTAAATTGAACATTCTTTCTAAAGTTCTGACTCCTTTAGGGATGAAATTATCATACTTCAGCTCGGCTTGATGTTCTTCATCGTCTATAATTGCTCCTTTAAATACCTCGTCATTTGTTAAGAATTCTACAATCTGCTGATCGTCATCGAATACTTGTAGGTTGGTGATCATATCAGGTACCGAGGGCCTGAAAAGAAATTCAACGGAGCATCGATTATTAGTAGGCATAAGCCTAGCAGCTGATGTGGCTAACAAGTCAGCTGCTGCATTTTTAAGTCTTGGAATTGAAATAATATTAAATGC
The DNA here is from genome assembly GCA_001517045.1 of Pseudotsuga menziesii. Taxonomy (NCBI): domain Eukaryota; kingdom Viridiplantae; phylum Streptophyta; class Pinopsida; order Pinales; family Pinaceae; genus Pseudotsuga; species Pseudotsuga menziesii. The sequence goes on along the minus strand of LPNX010284389.1, from coordinate 297,405 downwards.
GTTAAAACATTTTAGTAGGTCCCATACCTCATTTTGATAAGCCTTTAAGTGAGGGGAAACACAATGTATTTGATTCCGGATCTGTTTAACAATTATTTCAGAATCTCCAAAAACTTTCAGATTACTTACCTTTAATTCGATTGCTTTCCTTAAACCCTGCACCAGTGCTTCATACTCAGCTGTGTTATTTGTACATTCAAACTCTAATCTACATGAAAGAAAATGTTTATTATTCTTGGGGTCGATCAGGACACAGCCGGCCCCTGACCCTTCTAACGTCTTAGATGCCATCAAAAAACAATGTCCAAAAATTTCTAACCACTGCACACGAATCTACTCCTACTGCTAAGTTTACTATGTTACAGTCGATTTCATCATCCTGTGAAAATCGAAGGAGATTAGGCTGGGTGTCTAATGTGTCGCTGGCTTCTTCTGCTTGGTAATTTCCTAGTTCCAATTCAATAAAATAATTTCCCAACAAAGAATCCACTGGTTCATTCTTCTCCTCAAGTTGAGTAACGTTGTATTTCATGTGAGGTTCCCTCAAAATTTTAATTTGGTTCGGACTTCCTTTATACGGCAGCCACAGATGCGACCAATCCAAGGCAAAATATCCATTTAGTTTTGCCGACCAATCTCTGCTCAGAACAAGACCGTAAACGTCTGGTATTTCAGCCACCACAATGTCAATAACTTAGCATACTTTGTCATTTGATGACAAGCGGACTAGGACATCCTCCATCTCACCAATTACCTTTACATTCGTCCTGTCTAACTGAACAACCCTCCACGTAGATGGCTTAGGCTGCCCATTTATCTTTTTACATACTGATATTGGCATGACGTTAACCGATGCCCCTGAGTCTACCAGGCAATTATGTACATTGTGATTAAAAATTTCAAAAGTGAGGAGGAAAGGTGGATGTTTGCTCTTAGACTTACCTCCAATGTTGGTTTCTCCGATTTCTTCTTCCTCTTTCAGCCGATTGTCAGCGGGAAGCCTCTCATCCGATTCTTCAAGCGCTTCCAATAATCTTTCCTTTTACTGCGGCATTTTACACATTTCAAATAGTGAAACATTCGCCTTTGCCTTCTTTATATCTTCCACGATGTCATAATCCATCTGCAGTTTAGTGGGATGTGGCTTATCAGCATTCATTTTTTCTTTAGTGGGCTTGGCGAACGTATCAGTCTGCATAGGATCCTGGTTGGTAATGGTGAATTCGGGAATTTTATCAGATGAGGAATTCTTCTGAAATTTTTTAACATTTTTTTCCAGCCTTCTGATTTTTGGGAGTATGAGGCTGTCTTCTTTAGCTAGCCCTTGGCTCCTTGTTGTTACGTTGGTTTCCATGACATATTTGTGGTCCCGATTCTTTTCCTCTTTAGCATCAAATAACGAAACAGAATTCCACAGAACCATGGTTTCCTCTTCTTGTTCCTTCGTTGAAGTGGTACTCTCTCTTCTTTCTTCACCTCCATCTTCTGTTAATTTAGAATCCAACAGCTGATTCATGACCAACTTCATCGAGTTTATCCATTGAGGACAATTCTTTTCAGAGTGGGGTTTTTGGTGGAAAGTGCAAAAATTTTCCATTCCTACCTCTGCTAAATTCATAGATGCTGAATTGTGAGGAGGAGGTTGGGATTGATTGTTGTCCTCTCTTTTCTTGTAATAGGGCCTATAGAACTTTTGGGTTTCCTTCTCTTTTTCCAAGTCTATGATTTTGTTAGAAAGCTTCTGCATCATTTTTGCCATACTTTCAAAATCTGGTGATTTCTCTTCCTTAGGCTTAGCAAACAACAAGGCTTTCCTTCCCACACCTTTCTCTCTTGACTGTTCGGGATAATCTTCGATACTTTCTCTTTCAGCCTCCACTATTTCCACCTCTTCATAGGTTTCCGCCAAAGTAGGCTTGGCCTTTACTTTGGCAAACATGGCCAACTCAGGGCCTAAAGCTGAGGTATAATATTCAATCAGGACCTTGTCTGAAGGTCTATCAGCTTCAGAAAAATTCTTGAGGTATGCTGCAAATCTTTGAGTGAGGTTGTGCACCTTCTCTTTTCTCTCTTTCTTTAAAGTGCATAGTCCTTTCATGAGGGCTGCATGAGTCTTTGGGACCGCATACTTACTTCTAAAGATCCTTTCGAAGGTATCCCAATCAGGGATAGAGTTTGCAGGAAAACCAAAATACCATGATGTAGCAGCGCCTTTAAGGGTGTGCGGGAATAGTCTGCAAACTACATCCTCATGCTCCCCAACCCTTAACCCTTCTATTTCCAAGTAAAAACTTTGCAGGTGGTCATCCACTAGTATCTTCTCACTTGGGTCGAATTTGGACAACATATTTTCAAAGGCTTGAGGTAAATCATGTAGCGGAGGTGTCAGGTTTAAAGGTGATCTAGCTCTCCAGGTAGGTGGTGGATTCGGTTGGTTTGGTGGTGGATTGGCGTTAACGCCTGCCATGAGTCTGGGTGGAGAGTGAGCAAGTGAGCAAACAGGAGTGTGAGCAGGAGAACTATGAGGAGTATCTGGGCCTTCTTGATTCAAAGGCAACACAACTTCCTATAAGGTTGTTTCTACAAGCTCTTCCCAATCCTCAACCAGCACTGAGTCTTCCACTATAGGATGATCCTTCCTTTTATATTCTCTTCTGGGCAATTCAGGGATGATTGGCAATCCTCCAATCTTCTTCACATATGCCCTGGTGTGTCTTCTCAGACTATTAACAACCTCGTTGTCAACATAAAATAGATGTTCTCTACTCCTTTCTTCCAGAATTGGATTATGAAGCCCACTGCTTTCAGAACTATTACCGGTGGAATAATCTCAGGAAAACGGGTTTCCTCGGCCATCCATGCACTGGCGGCCCTCCTTCCAGCGCCAGAAACTATTGAGGCCTGGAAATTTGTAGGCAACAATAGCAAGGGATTCTCCCCAATCAACGTTCCCAACTAGCCCATGACTGTTTGGTGTAGGGAATCCATCCAGTTTGCGGTCCAACTACCATAGGTCAAGTAATAAAAAAAAGGTTTTACCGGTTGCGGCCCGGTCCACCGTGTGTATTTTTGTATTTTTGACTTAAAGTATGATATGCACGTGCCTAATTAACAATGCAGGGTGATAAAGATGCAAAGAGCAGTCACAATGTGATGCGCAGGTTCTTACCTCTCATATTAGAACTCACAAGCATCCAAATCACATATATGCAAGAAAATAAATACTAACTAAACTATCTCTCGAGAGCTGGATTAATTCATGAGTAATGCAATACTGTTCATGTGTTATGGCAAATCACAGATAGTTGTTCTTATAACCAAACATATAAACATGAATAAAAGTATACATGATAAGATAGCTCATCAATAGTTAAAAACCTTGTTACTCATGGTGGAAGACATCATAAAATATACTAAAGAACATTCAAACAAGAACATAGGTTCAGGAAGTTAGAACGCTCTCACAGTTAATGAGACATAGTTGAAAATGAAATAGTTCCCATTCAACATTGCTCATTTAATCACATTGATACATTCCACATAGCACTTTCTCCAACATGCAAAATTTGCAGTCTCTGGTTGTAAAATGAAATAGTTCCTCTTAGAAGCATTAGTTTACAAGTTTTTCCAAGGAAAAATTCCCTGTCAGTTCTAACTTTTCAATATTTAAACTAAACCAGCAGATTGTTTCGGCTGCCCCCCCAAACGTGTGACCTTTCGGTCCCTCCTGGCGTTTCATATTCTCATTTTATTTTTTTGTACACATTCATGATCTGACTATTAACGGACAGATCTTTCAGGTCTGTGCCTTTGTCGCTATTCATTTTGTCTTTTCCTTCGCTTATCCTCCTTGCAACCCTGCCAGTTTCGGTTTGATCTTTGTCAAAACTGTCAAGCTATGCCTTTGCGCCGTGATCACCTCAACAGTCCCCTAAGTCCACCTGCAATTAATCAATTTACATCATTCGTTGGGATTTCATTTTAAAATGAAACATTAAATTCTATCAATCAAACGGCTACTCAACAAGAAAAATCATGTGTTGCATTACTGCTAACACAGTAGGGTAGACTTATCCACAGCCGCATAGGTGGTCTTTAACAAGTGATGGGCGATGCGAAACACTTAAGCATGTCGGAGTCGGAAGAGATAAGACCTAAGCTGCGGGCGGGAAAACTTCAAATCGGAAGTTGGAAAGACAACGATATCGGAAGCCAAGTGCTTCGCACAGCCACAACGGCGGAAAAGAAAAATACTATGGGCATGCGACATGCATCGGCGACAAAGCACTTTTCATATCGGGTAGCTAGTTGCTTCTAGAACCACAACGACGAAAGATCAAAAGGTTATAGACACGCGACACGCATAGGCGGGCAGAGCACTTTATACTTCGGGTGTTTAGCTGATTTTGGAGCCGCAACGGTGGAAGCAAAACAGACAACAACCTCTAGTCAAATAAAAAAGCTAAGTGTTTAAAAAATTTTAAAATTTGGCAACGATTGAAACGGTTTCACCTTCGAAACAGGGTTTTTTAAAGAACACTTAACCCGACTCTTCCTTGACTCAGCAAGAACAAACTCTAAAATCTGCGACCCACAACAATTCCAAACACGAGCAATTTCTGAAAACCAGGACGAAATGTAATCTTCAAGAAATCATCCAAAATTAAAGCATGACCCAAAAATACAAGGATCCAAACGATTAGAAACAACGCTAAATCATGAGGAGGGGACCAAAATTTAAGAAATTTGGGGAGAACAGTTGCAGCTGCAACAACGAGATAAAGTCATCCATGAAAATATCCATACTGTCATTGACCATTTCTGAAAAGATGCCAATCACAGCTCTTTGAAAGGTGGCTGGTGCATTGAACAAACCGAAGGGCAGTACCCTATATGAAAAGGTACCCCAGGGATAGGTGAAGGTGTTCTTGTATTGGTCCTCAGGAGAAATCTAGATTTGATTGTGCCCACTAAACCCATCTAGAAAGGAGAAGAACTTCTTCTGAGACAGAGTGTCAAGTACTTTGATGAAAGGCAAAGGAAAGTGGTATTTCTGTGTTGCCTTGTTTAACTCTCTGTAATCCACACACACTCTCCATTTCCCATTCTTCTTGGGTACTATCATGAGTGGAGAAACCTACTCACTATCTGAAATCAGGTATATAAACCCTGATTCCAAGATTTTTTTAATTTCCTCCTTCAGTATGTCCCTAAGATTGGGGTTCATCATTCATTATGGCTGGCACACAGGCCGAAAGTCACTCTTGATGTAAATATGGTGGGTGCATGGATTAGAAGGGATACCCTTGATATCCATGTACTTCGAGGAAAATTCCCCCTTATTCTTTTTCAAGAGAGTGATCAAGCGTTCCTATTCATTAGGAGCGAGACTGGGATTGATGTTCAGTGTTTTTCTCGGCTCTATCTCAACTGAACACTTTTTGAATTTTTCAGCACTAGAATTATGTGGGTGTCATTGACTAATGTATCCTCTGTGAGATTTTCTTGCTCTCCTTCACCTAGAGTACTGTTCAAGATCTGATGAACTTGTTTGTTGACAGAATTGGGCTCACTGATGAAACTATTAATGGAATCATCTTCGGTTTCATCCTTGAACGTCAAGGCCTTCCATATCCTTAATAATGGTTGAGCTCCCTCTTCTTCCTCTAGCTCCATCCATAATGAAGTTTTAGCTTCTAGACTAGGTCGAGTTGGAGGATACAAGGTCAGGTTTTTTGTTTCAGTCCCATCTGAGATGGTCATAGACCCTGACCGACAGCTGATGCAAGCATCTGCTGTGGCTAACCAGGGTATTCCCAGGATCAGCGGGTGTCCCCCTAGCTGCGAATTGGGTTGTAAAACCAAGAATTCAGCAGGGTACTCCTATGAGTCAACTGACACGACGAGGTCATCCAATATTCCCTCGGGTTTGATAGTGGACCTGTCAGCTAGTTCTAAAATGGTAGGGGTTGGCCAAATATTGGTGAGCCCAAGTTTTCGTATAGTTTATATGGCCGTAAAGTTAATGGCTACACCTATATCTACTAATACATTCAGTATCTATGTGTTTCCAATATGCACTGTAATAGTGGGGTTCCCAAGATCATCGTATTTGGCCAAGAGAGTTTTTCCCATTATCAATTCAGATGGTTTCCCTAAAACATGGACAATGGGAGGATCCCTGGGTTTTCTACCTAGTTTTCTTACACACAGGTCTCGAATTGTTTTGGCGTAAATAGGCACATGATGGAGGGCCTGTAACAGTGGAATTTTGACATATAAATTTTTCAAATCTCCTAGGAGGTTAAATTGGGGTTGTTCCACTGCTCTTTGTAGTGTCAATCTTTCAAGATATGGCGGTTCTATAATCAATTGTGTAGGCTACATTTCAATAGCTGTTTCTATATGTGTTTCAGCTGATGTATCGATAGGACTTTCAACATCCTCAATAATAGGGATTTCTATGTGGGATGAGTGCTGCTGGTTCATCCTTTCTCCAGACACCGTGGATGGAACATCCTCGATGACTAAAGGATCCACTACTCTCCCTTATCGTAAGCGTATGTCGTTACAGGGAACTGGAGTGATGGAGTAAGTGGGCATGTTGACAGTCTCAAACTAGTGGACTTCTTTATTATTTGGGTTGGGGTTAGGTTGAGCATGCAGCTGTGGTCAGATAGGGATATTAGGTGCAACATTATTCTGGAGTTGCAGCTGCGGCTACTGATACTGCTGGTATGGCTGAGGATATTGTTGAGGAGGGTATTGTTGGTGAGGAAATTGTTGATGTGGGTTACCACTATGTTGACAACCAAACCACCATGATCTTTCTGAGCACCAACCCAGACGGGTTTTACCCTATCCAGCAACACCTACAAAGAAAAATGAGGTCTCACCTGAGATGTTCGAGGGAGAGCTAATGGAACCAAGTTTCCACGAAATAGGGGAGAATAATGTGACATCAACTTATCATCTTAGCTCGACATTAATAGATCATTCAACATATGCATTCACATAACTATTCATTCTCATTCTTTAATAGATCACATCATTCAATCATAACTGCAGTAAGCATATTGATGTGCAAACAAATCTAACAAGATAACATCATTTAAAACAAGGAAACATCGCACCATAGATCCATGTCGCAGGTTCACATAACATTCATGTACTAATGTATCAATGTCATAGGTTCACATAACATTCATCATTGAGCCACAGAAAATAGGAAAACAGTAAAAAAAAAAAAACACAACAATTCAGATCAACCTCCGTCTTGTCATATTACTTCCCCATAAAATTGCAGTTCACAGATCAACATATCACACTTCAAATACTCAAAGATATTCTTCACTTTCAAAAAGATGATCCAATATCATATAACCAACATTTGCGACCCTGATCTCTAACAATTTCTATTCAACATCTACTTATAGGCTTTCCCCTTTACATTCAAGGTCCACTAATACAAATCCTAACTAATTCTTAACTGATTCTACAAAATAATGACCAATATCCACAAAATATGGTCCAAAACTACAAAAGGTGACACAAAATATGTAAAATATTATATTTTCTGCCTTTTGTGCCATATTTCACTTGTGTAGTGTATTTGAGCTTGCGCAACATCCACTATGTTGCAAAACTAATGTATCCAAACCCCTTGCCAACAGGCCCCCAACACAATATTGTGGCTCACCCTCGAGCCATGCTAGCTAGACATTGTGTACTCAGTAATCTTGATCTTGAAATATTCATACTGTTGAGTAATCGCCTTGACCTATTCTTTAAATCTGTCCTCTATCTCCTAGCTCCTTGTCAGATCATGTGTGACTAGATGCTCAACCATTTTCTTAGCGATTTCCTTTTTACCTTCCTGCGCAGCCTGCAACACAGAAAGCGCCTTACCAGAAATATGCATGTCGATATCCTGAAACTCATCTAATTGTTCAGTGCAATTTCACTAGCACTCCTAGGCCTTCCCAATGCACTGCTACAACTCCTTCAGCTCTGCAGATCATGTAACCTAAACCATTAGTGGCATCACTCTTAGCGATGTCTTCAAGGTCGCCAGCTTCCCTTGTGATTCTTGCAATTATGTGGTCAGTTGCACTAGTTGTTCATCTTGCACTATGATTCCCTAGAATTGCGTGGTCGCATCTGTCACTTTCTTGGCCTCCTGCTCCGTCTTGTCAAGTTGTGTTGCTATATCTTCAATTTCTCTCTTTCACACTGCTATTTTCTTTGGTGGCATGGCTGGGTGCACCAAAGCCTCCAAAATGCTATTCTCACTCTGCAATTTCAAAATAACATCCCTGAGTCACTATTCTCTTGTGATTGCATCCAGCTCCATGGTGCTTTCCAAGACATACTGACAAGAATCTACAACTGTTGCTTCCAACTTGACTCTGCTATCAAAAATATGTGCTTTTTCAACAACAAGGCGATCTTGATCCTTCTATAGCTCTGTGATTTCTGCAGCGCTCTTCACCCTCATCCCCTCTTGCGCTTTCTTCAGTGCTTTGATTTCCTACGCTTCATCTTCCATCAACTTCTCCTTTGCTTGTCGTAGTTCCTCGACCTCTTTCTATGCTTTCTCCTCCTTCTCCTGCGACCGCAAGAATATATCGCTGACTTATTTCTACCTGTCTTGCAACTCCCGGTTGGAAACTCATTGCATATGTACTAACATCTGCATGGAAAACATGTTGATATCCAATGATATGTCCTGCAACTGCCGCAGCGAGGCATTCAAGTCCTCTCTTTTGGTTTTAATCGCAGTCAAGGGAATTTGAACATTCCTAACCCACGGCTCAGTGTTGATTGACGTGAACTCCTGCACATTCGCCATTTCTAGTGCTCTCTTCAATACAGCATCATATAATGAATCTAGTTTTGTTCTTACCTATGTGAATCCCACCTGTGCGGATTTCATCATTTCCTTTACTGTCGTGTCTGTTGCATTTTCAAATACCTTGATAATTCGATTCAACTGCACCTCTATTGCTGATTTGGTGCTACTACTCACACCCTGATCCATGTGTCACTTTTTCCTTAATTCATTGAACATGTGCTTTGCTTTCGGGTCAGTTGGTGTCTCTACCAATGATTCTTAATTAGAATCATGTTGACTCTGTTGGTCATCCTTACACATGGGATCAACAGGTGCATCCATCGGAGGTCTCATCGAGACCTCTTCCAAACTGACTGGTTCTTACCATTCTGTAGGTCAATCATTAACCATCACCTCCAATTCTGCATCAGATAATTTATATAGTGTCAGTAACCATTTCTTTCCCATGTCATGTCATGCTTGAACATGAATAACATGTGGGCCAATTGCAAACCACACAATCCTTTGATATTTTGTTGCAGCTTCCTCAGATAATATTGGAATTTTTACCGTTGCCTCCTGCAGCGCTTCCTAATAGATCTAAAATTGGATCGCACAATATGTCAATCTTTCAGGTTCTTTCACCCACCATAGATTCTGATATCATGCACCCTTACATACTTCTATCACTTTTACATCCTTTCCTTGGTAGTCATATGGCTCCATTCAAGCCACTAACGTGATCAAGATGAGTAGCCAACTATATGTGAATGGTATTTCGCCTACCTACATTGCTACTAATTCCTCTGCCAACTGGTTCTTGACAACGAGTGACTAGTTCATTTGAAAACCTTACACAAACAGCTCAACATATGCAACCACCCCCAAATTACATTGGACAGGGAGGTTCTTCCTGACCACTTTACTGGCCAAAATCCTTGCACTGATGTGTAAAGTGCGGTCATTGATACTATCAATGTGGTCCACCCTCTCGTCACGCTCTAAATCATAGTGCTTCTTTAATGTCACTTCCATCTATTTGTCATTATCCTTTACTCAGAAATACTACGAGGGGTCTGGCCCATCCTTAAGCAGCCTTTCTATTTCTGAAATCAGCCCCACTGTGACTTCGAATGGCTTATCCAACCACAAAAATCCTCCATGGAAGCATGCCAAAATCTACTTCACACACGCATTGACTTCGTTCGGCTGCCTAAAGTGCAGTATGTTGATCAAACCTAACAAGTTGTCTTTGTCCATCCCACACTCCCAGTCGTGCAAAATCCTCTCTATCGAGTTGCTTCCTACCGCTACCATTGGCACATATGGTTCGTTCATAACACCCTCCAGTGCGAGCAATTCATGGTCTTTGTATTTCATCTACATCAATGCCGACACAATGATAGAAGTGCATACCATCCCTTGTGGTGTCGTCGGCATCCTTATCTGGTAATTCTGATTTTTAGTGGTCTTCCTAGACGACTAGGAGGTATATACCCAGGGATGTCCTTAACATACAATCGTGATCAAGTCGTTGACTCCACAACACCTAAGCTTGATAGACCCGTCTGCACAGTTCCTTTCGCTTCCCTTGTAGATGTTTTGGTCTTCCTCTTCTACGGCGCCAGAGAGGTAGGATTCAGACCTTCCCGTTTCTTCTTCGGCACCGACTATGACCCTATCTGCATACTGGTAATCTCTTCCATGATGGTTACTGGTCTAATTGGTGAATCCCATTCGCTCGAAATCTCTACTGTGACTGGGTCACTCTACATGATGCATCAATTCCCCGCAAGACTTAACAGTCACACACCCTCTCTAGACTTGGAAACTCACACAATTTACTCTGATTCACTTGGAAAATTGCTCTACAACTCTGCAACTCAACTCAAATTTGCACAATGGTCTCTTCCGACTGCTTCGAGCCCTGTCTTATAGCATCAAGTCGATCCATCGACCATCATGACCAAATCATGCCAATCATCATGACCAAATATGTCATTAACGACCTGAATCCACCAGCGATTCTATCAATCCAACGGTTGAATCGACCATAAATGCGCATCGCTTCAACAAGTGACGCTAGTTAACTACTTTTAAATGCCTTCATTTAATTCTTATTTGACTCTATGCATAGCCCTGCGTCTGTCACATCATGACCTCCTAACTATGCTACTGACTCCTACTCTTGCGCATCCACCTCCTCTTGGTGTGCCATCCTTCCATCCATCATCCTACCTACTTTTTTTTAATTGCACAGTTCCTCAAGCATCGTGCAGTTATGGGCTCATCCTATAGGGCTTCATCCTGCTACCATTCACTAGCTTTGGCAGCATTGCTCCATCTAATTGCTGCAGTTGAACTGCACCTCCTGAAATAATGGAATTAACAAGATATGGACCTAACTATTTGTAACGAACATAAATAGGATAATAATTAAATAAAATAATAATTGTTAATTATTATAGTAGTTAGTTATTAATGTGAAGGGACATAACTCTTCATTATGAAATGCTCAATCCATATTAAAGGCGAGCTATGATGTAATATCCTAACATCTATCATCATATCATGTTTTATCAACTCATGGATTATTTGTATTTTAGAAAGTGGAAGTTTGAGAATTTACAGTAAAACGATTTTTTACTGTTACAAAATGTAACAATAAAAAAACATTTTACTGTAAATTCTCGAACTTCCACTTTCTAAAATACAAATAATCCATGAGTTGATAAAACATGATATGATGATAGATGTTAGGATATTACAACATAGCTCACCTTTAATATGGCTTCAGAATTTCATAATGAAGATTTATGTCTCTTCACATTAATAGCTAACTACTATAATAATTAACAATTATTATTTTATTTAATTATTATCCTATTTATGTTCGTTACATTGCCACTCCCTTATAAAGGCTTTGTCCTCAAAGCCTTATAATGTTTCTGCATCATTTTTTGTGGTGTTGTATTTGACAAAACATGTCGATACAAACTACTAAGAGTTGAACACAACTTCCGATATGTGGACGAATCAATCCATCCCAAATTGATTTGTTGTGGACTGTTGGAATTCCATACTGATTTATCGTTAGGAGATTTGTTCACATTGGTACCGTTATCTTTCGACGTTTCCCACTTTTTAGAATATCTTTTTTTATGGTCGGGTTGTCGATATGGAATTTCCACAATGTCATTTTCTTTTACGAGTGTCATCTTTTGACCATTGATCGGAGTAGAAAGTTGTATTTTCATCTCTTGAAGTTTTAAGGTTTTGTTCTGTATCTTTTCCAACTTGTTTTCTAACTACATGTTATCATTTTGAAACTTCTTAATCACTTATACATGTGATTTTCTGTCATCTTTAGACTTCTTAAGTTGTTCCTTAAGATCTTTGTTATGCCTTCTAATACAACAATTTTCTTCCTGTTTGTCTAGAAGTTTTCCTTCAATGTCTTCTGTAGATTGATCTGTCTTCTGCCTACTTTTCAACTTCTTAATTTTTGTGACTAGTGTCTTGTTATGATTTCTTAATCTAAAATTTTCTTTAGAATTGCTTGATAACACCTTGTTGAATTTTGTCCGTTCCAACTTATGTGTCTTCCTATTGTCATCATACTGCTGCTGAAGTTTTTCTTCTTGCTGTTGATGATGACGTAACTATGTTTCTTGATTTTTTAACTTTCTCCAGACTTGTGCTAATTCAACATCTTTTTCCATGATGAGCTTGTTTAGACATTTTATTTCTTCTTCTAAATCATTATTGCTTCCATATGGTGATTTGGTGTCATTTTTTGACTTTCTGGTCTAGTCTTCTAGGTTTTGATTATGGATTTTTAAACATGATATGTCTTTTTCCTGGTCAGATAACATTTTCTTGTTATCTCTTATGGTTCGATCTAGCTATCGATTTTGATTCCATAAGTGAGGATTCTCATTGTCTTTCCACTCTTTCAACAACTTTTTCATCTCAACCTCAGCTTGTAGACTTTTATTGATCACCTTATATTGCTCTAACTCGTCCACTGTTGTTTGTAGTTGTGTCTTCATTTCCGAATATGTAGGTGCCATTGTTTGTGACTATGTTTCTACTTCACTATTGTCTTCTTTTCTTCTAGAAGGGTAGATACAAAAGCTGTAATAATTCTCAATATGTCTCTTTTGGAAAAAAAATTCTTCAACTCTTTCTTGTTAGGTCAAATAACCCCTTTTTCCCAAAAATAATTACTATAATTTTCTTTTTGTAATAGTAATAATTAATTAATAATAATATTATATTAATGTTTTATAAACTATATATATATATATAGCTTAATATATAGTTTTTTTTTAAATAATAATTCATTATTGTATTAATTATTATATAATAAAAATCTTTATTTTATTATTTGTTTTAATAATAATAAAATAAGGTCTTGAAATATTATAATTAAATAATCGAAAATACCAATAGTTTTGTAAAATCCTAGTAGATTGAGTGGTTGAGAGGAATGAGTGTTACCTTCCCCACCTAAGTTCAAATCTCACTTGCTTTTTAGTAGCAATTATTATGCACTTTTTTTGTTTTTTATTTCCCTCAAGTTTTGTAAAATGTGAGTAGATTGGGTGGTTGGGAGGAATGTGTGTTATATTCCCACCTAAGTTCAAATCTCACTTGCTCTTTACTAGTAATTATTATGCACTTTTAAATTCAAACCCAAACCCACTTTAAGAAACCAGGTGTGGTTTCACTTTCACCCTCTCTCTTTTTTTTCCTTTTCCTTTTATCTTTTCTTTTTTAATTTTTTTTTCTTTCCTTTTTTTCTTTTTTTTTTGTTTTTCCTCGTTTTATTTTATTTTCCTCCTTCTTTTAGTTTTTTTAACTCTCTTTCCTTCTTTTTTTAATTTTGACTTGTTTTTCTTCTTTTACTTGGTCAAAGACCATAAATTTAGGGACTCCCTAGGATTATGGTTAAAAATCATGATATGGGGAAAGTCTTGGATCACAAACTAGCTCTGATACCATTGTAACGGTAAAAAACCATTTTACTGTAAATTCTTGAACTTCCACTTTCTAAAATACAAATAATCCATGAGTTGATAAAATATGATATGATGATAGGTGTTATGATACTACAACATAACTCGCCTTTAATATGGCTTGAGGGTTTCATAATGAAGAGTTATGTCCCTTCACATTAATAGCTAACTACTATAATAATTAACAATTATTATTTTATTTAACTATTATCCTTATTTAATTATTATCTTATTTATGTTCATTACACCAGTGCATCTGTAACTTACCTGGATGCTTCATGAACTTGTTGTTGTATAACAACACCAAATCTCCTTGCTAAAACTATTTATTCCTTATGTGGTGATCATGCCAAGCCTTATGTCGATCCTTCTCGATGCCCTGATGAAAACCTGCAACAAAGTGGTATTTCTTGACTTGAAATAACTGGTCTAATCGTTCTTCCATTGCTGCTTCATCATCCATTCCCATTGATGCGACAATGCTTAGACTCGAAACAATGTACTCCATAGGCATAATCGCCTCTTGCCCATACACCAACTTAAATGGTGTATGTCCTGTCAATCTCTTACAAGTGGTACGATATGTTCACAAGACTATTGGAATCTTCAAGTCCTAGTGATCGTGGTTTGCATTACATAAATTTGTAAGCGCATGCTTCAATATTTTATTGAATGCCTTCATTGTTCTGTTTTCTTGTGGATGATACAGGGTACTCTTCTTATGCTGTATATGTAGCTCCCCCATTAGCGCGCTTATTGTGTGATTGATGAAGTGAATCCCTTGGTCACTCATCGATATCCTCGGACATCCAAAGTGTGTCATGATGTTCTCAAATAAGAACCTTGTTGTTGTCGCAGCGGTGCAATCCCCGACTGGTGTGACCTCTTTCCATCTTGTTAAATAGCCTATAGATGTAATGATATACCGCGCACCAGTTCACTTCCCATGTGGGATTATTGTTCCCACAAAGTCCATGGCCCATTTATCAGATGGTTGCAATGTCACCTGAGGTACTGGAGGCATCTCATCCCTATGCGATGGTTTTCCAGTTCATTGACAGACATCACAAATATGCACATAATCCATTGCATCATTGTGGAGAGTGGGCCATCACATCCCTGTGCGAAGAACCTTCCTCACAGTAGCTCATCCTCCATAATTTCCACCAACAACTCCCACATGGGCCTCTACCAAAATCTTTCCTTTTTCATGCGGTAGGACACATTGCTGCAAAATCTCATCCAGTCCTAGTTTATATAGTTGTCCAGTGATCAACTGGAAATCCGAGGCCTTCACCTTGACATGTAATAAGGTTCTCCAATGTTGTTCCCATCATAAAAAACTGAATAATTTGGTCATAGTAATCATCAACCTTATCGATTCGGAACAACTGTGCATTTGGAAATCCATTTTCAATATTTGTTGGCTCTTCGCCTGTCTTAATTCAGGATAAATGATCAGGGCTAGCATTCAAGCGACCCAGCTTCACAATTATCTCAAAATCAAACTCCTGAAAGAGAAGTAGCCAGTGACATATCTACCCCCCAAAACATGCTTATTGACTAGGTATTTCAAAGCATAATGGTCTGTAAATATCTTAAAATTACTGCCCAATAGGAAATGCCTAAACTTTTGTAGTGCATATACCATCTCCAGACCTTTTCTCTCCATGGTCGTATAGTTATTCTCTATAAATGATAGCTTCCAACTAGCGAAAGCAATCAGATGATCTAGATATCCTTCTCCTGGTTTCACGAGCATGACTCCCAACACAAAAAATGATGCATCCACATGAACATGGAACTCCTTGTCCCAATATAGAAAACCTAGTATTGGTGCATAATCCATCTTGGATTTCACTATTTTGAAACTTCCTTAACACTCTTGAATCCATACAAATGCTGCATATTTCTTCAACAACTTTTCCATCAGTGCTTTGATCGCAACATATCCTCATATGAACTTGTGATAATACCCTGTGTGCCCCAACATCACTCTAAGCATCTTCACATTCGTAGGTGGTGGTAAGCTCAAGATCAGTGCAATATTCACAGGGTCAACCAACAATCCTTGCTTGCAAACGATGTGACCCAACAAAATCCTGAAAGGTGCGGAGAAAATACACTTCTTTGAATTCAACGCAATCTGATGTTGTCGACATCTCTCCAGCATTAGTCACAGGTTTTCTAGATGTTCCCTGATCAAACCATAAGTCGTCTAGTCATCCATATAAACTTGCAAAATTTTCTGAATAAAATCTTTGAATGCAGCGACAACAACCTGAGAAAATATCACAGGCGCATTCTTCAACACAAAAGGCATCACAGTATACTGAAAGCAACCCCCTTCAGTAACAAATGTTGTTTTGTGTCAATATTATTTGTCGATCCTTATCTGGTAATAGCCATAAAACCCATCTGTGAATGAATACATCTCCTGACCACCTGGTCCTTCTAGAACTTCATCAGTCAATGGTGTCAAAAATGGATCATGTATGCATGCATGATTCAACTTCCTTAGGTCGACATAGATCCAAACCTCAGTCGTCTTTTTGTATTGGACTACCATTGGACTGATCCATTCTGATTCTTCAACTGGCTCAATTATTACAACATCCAACATCCTATCAAGCTCATCTTTTACTCACTCCTTGTATCGCAGATTCCGGTGATACGGCTACTTCCTTACTAGTTTCAACGGGATATTCATCTCTCCTAAATCTCCTAGTATCCCCTTCATCTCTGAAAATTTGGTCAGAAACATATCTTGGAATTCATTCAGTAAGTCTGTAATATTTTCCATTGTTTCTTCATCCCAGTAGTCTTCGACACTTGCAAACTTTGGATTATCTTCTGTTCCAATGTCAACCTTTCTTATCTCCAACGACTGGTTCATGGGATCCGTCAGTACATCCAATGCTGCAATATCCCAACTACATTTTTTTTCTAGAATATTGATATTCCATAGATCATCATCATCTAGATCTTTGGAAACATTATAACATTCCATCATCGACTGCATGCGACAATGTGCATCCAAATCCATTGGATACGTGACCATCACTACCTTCAGAACAACATCGCGGATAAGTTGTAGTGCATTATGAACATTCGGATTGGCATCCGCGAAACTGAAGGTGTGAGTAAAGAAAACTATCAAATACTCCCATGTGGTGATCTCTCTGCGCAACTCAACTAATACATACTAAGATTGCGACATTTCATCTAATGTGTGGACAAAGGCATGGAGCCACTCATCCTTTGGTTGCGATGCCCACAAGGTCTGACACTCAATCAAATGATCACTAGGACTATTTCGTCCATCATACCTCCTAGCATGGTACACTTATGCATCTCCAAAGCGAACTGTCATCAGTATCCAACACTGCGACCATCCAATAATCGAATTCTTATGGGTCGCCCACCAGCGTGCTGGGGTAGCCTTCAACGCTTCATCAAACGCCAGCAAGCGCTATGGTTCTGACACCTTATCTTCAAATTCAACTAGAAACCTAGATAACTCAAGAAAACCTTCATAATTTGGCAGATAAATGGTCTCAGTTGTGACACGACACAGTGGCTGCATAATCAGGCCGCACTTTCGTAGCGACTCTTCATGCAAGCAGTTCTGCCAGTTCTCTAAAGAATTGTCAGAATCAGAAGATGCAGAGCTAGTGCTGTGCCAACTGAGTTCCCCATCAGCAGTCAGATGTACATAATCTTATGAAATATTATATGCATGATCCCATCCTCTGACAACTTCATCTTTCAATGAATCAATATACCTTCTCCCTTCGATTGGATCCATTGCAACAATGACTTTGATGTCTTGATTCTCAAATGTCATGACGCACTTTTTTAAATTGATTACTTCCATACTTCCATTGGCCCATCCGATCCTCAATAGTGTGGGATATGAGCCTCGACCATCAACGACTTCAATCACATCAAAATATACATAGGTATTCATGCCCTCCACTTCCATGACAAGGTGCATAACTCTCCCAATCCGTGTTACTCTGGCCTTGTTATCTAGTCACAACTGCACAGGAGACCAGCTCAACATTGGGATCCCCATATTTTTCCATGTCTATCTTATCATAATATTAACATTTGAGCCTAGATCCAGGATGACTGAATCTACCTCATAGTCCCCGATCTGAATGTTCATGTGCATTTCTGTCCCTGTCTTTTTCTTATGCAAAGAATTCATCGTGGAATCCTTTCATCCCTTAGCTGATTGATGCAATAGATTCTCAATCTCGGCAACAACATCAGTATCTCTTGCCAGCGACAAGCAACTCTCAAAGAAGTTCTTCAAGGTATCATGCTATCACGATGGTCCTGTCTCCAAAGTGGAATAAAACACAGTAGGCATTTCATAAACAAGTATCTTACTAGATTTTCTGTGCATCTCGTCATGTGATTCAAATAATGTATCTTTCTCTACGTTGATGTCAAATTGGAATTTCTTATTTCCATCTAACTATACTTGTGGAATCATACTATCTTCTCTCGTCATCGCACCTCCATGATTGACAAAGGAAACATCAACATCCTGCATCATGGGCTTCACTGAGACCGTCACAACCTCTGGTCCTTGATTCGGGTTCAGCGGTGGATTCACACGTTGATTCATGTTCTGATTTATATTCTGGTTCTGTATTGGAATTTGGTTATGAACTGGAATTTGGTTCTGATTCTACAATTGGTTTTGGTTTTGCACTTGATTCTGCAACTGATTGTGATTCAACTAATTCTGGTTTTGTAATTGGTTATGATTCTGCAACTGAGGGACATTTCTGGCCTACCATCTCACGATCAGTTGTGGACAGTTCTCTACTGTGTGATCAATCGTGGTACAATACATACACAAACACTACAACTATGGTAAATATTTCTCGTAATGACCCAAACAATGCAATTATAACATTGGACAGGTTTGTGACCTCGTCCTCATCCTGGACCAAATCCCCCTCCTTGTCCTTGGAATCCTATGAGGAATCCTCCTTGCTGCTGATACTATAGCTGATTTACTTGCCACTATGGGGGATTTGGTTGTTTTTGAACATAATGCATTGAATTAACATATTGTGGCTACTGCAGAGCCATATCTATCTGGTTAT
The DNA here is from genome assembly GCA_001517045.1 of Pseudotsuga menziesii. Classification (NCBI taxonomy): domain Eukaryota; kingdom Viridiplantae; phylum Streptophyta; class Pinopsida; order Pinales; family Pinaceae; genus Pseudotsuga; species Pseudotsuga menziesii. Next base: position 278,425 of record LPNX010284389.1, on the reverse strand, counting down.
ACTAAAACTATGGCACAAACTACTATTGTGACCGTTGCAGTATAAACTGCATCTGCGTTGGTGGTACATACTGCGGTTGAGGTGGTGGTTGCATCACCTGTGGCTGTGGATGTGGTTGTTGTACTTCTCCCTTCACATAGTACGAGTCATATGTTCTCTCCTAATATAGGTCATATGCACGAAAGTATTTATCTTCATGACCAACATATCGACAAAACTAGTATAGATTCGTCGGCTTCGTCACCATCTTCTGCATGTATCCACATTCCTCATGTTGATTCCCATATACTTGACAAATGTGGAACCATGGTACACTACCACAACTCAAAGGGTTTGGTGCCCTTGACAGCAAGTACTTTTAGAAATATGGGCAAGTATCCTTAGTATGTCCATCTGCGTGACATCGAGTGCACCATAGATACTCGCATTGTTCCTTTCCCTTCTTAATGTCTTGCAATTGGAGTGTCAAGTTTTCTAATTACGTCTGAGTTTGGCTCATCCCGACTACATTTTATCAACTGGTGAAGCTTCCAACTTCATGGCGATCTCCAGAGCCTCGCTCGGTGTCGCAATATTCTACTTGCATCAGCGGTAATTTGATATGAGTTAGTAATGCTTCTATTCACCATTCCTTATTCTGAATGTCGCTCATCTCAAAACTAACTCTTTCCATTAGTGTCTTGAATCTTTTATCAAAGTCCCAAATAGTATTATTGGGATACTACTTAATTTCCTTCAGTTCTATAATGTACTGCGATTCACTCTTCAATTTCCTCAATTCTTCAATAAATCCTTTCCTGACTTCTGCTAAGGTCTTCGCCGGAGTCCTCATAGGAACTTGTACAAATTTCATGAACCTATCCAATGGGAGAAACCAAAGGGTTTTTTTGAGCTGGCCCTTCTTGAATTCATCATCTATAGTTTGTCTGACAGTTTATACTTCCTCACACAGGAACCAATATTGTTCTGGATCCTCAGTCCCGTTCCAATGGAAAAAAGGTAACTTCTCTTCATCTCTCACCATCCTGGTCCTTCTTCCTATAGATGCTGATCTACTACTAGAATGTTTCTTGCACATTGGACAAGTTGGTGTTGAACTTTTGCTTCTTCCTGAATGCAGTATAGTGCACGGAGTTGTGGGAACGTTTTTGCTGGGGGTTGATATTACCGCTATCTTGGGCATAGCCTAGTTGTCCTCTTCATAGTTGTAGTGTCACTTTGTCCAGTGTGGTATTCCTTTGGAGTATTGCATTTTGATTGTAGCAAGACCTTCCCCTATCCTCTGCCTCTTCTCTTGTTGAAACCTTGCTCCTCCCCTCGTAATACCAATTTCTTCCTCGGCTTCCCTCACAGTCTTGTCGAAACTTGCACCCATCTACCCCTTATCCTTCCTTTCATTTCCCCCTCTTTCTTTGTGGTATCCATAGCCTCCACACACCAGAGTTCTACTACTCGAGGAGTATATTGAATATCCATTTTTTATATACAAGCATCTTAATTGATAATTGTAAAGACAATAAGAACCTACCTCTTGGTTAGTTGAAGAATTCCCTTTATGCTTCACTATAGGACTTAGTAGTATCAATCGCAAACTCGGTGATATCCTTCCAAGATACTATGAGATCTCACCCAAGATGTTCGAGGAAGAGCTGACGGAACCAAGTTTCCACAGAATAGGGGAGAATAATGTGATATCAACTTATCATCTTAGCACGACATTAACAGATCATTTAACATATGCATTCACATAACTATTCATTCTCATTCTTCAACAGATCACATCATTCAATCATAACTGTAGTCAGCATACTAATTGCACAAACAGATCTAACAAGATAACATCATTTAAAACAAGGAAACATCGCATCATAGATCCATGTCACAAGTTCACATAACATTCATGTACTAATGTATCCATGTCACAGGTTCACATAACATTCATCATTGAGTCGCGGAAAATAGGAAAACAGTAAAACAGAAAAGAACACAGTAATTTAGATCAACCTCTGTCTTGTCATATTACTTCCGCACAAAATCGTAGTTCACATATCAATTGATCAGAGTTTAGATACTCAAATATATTCTTCACTTTCAAAAAGATGATCCAAGATTAGATAACCAAAACTTGCCACCCAGATCTCTAACCCTTGCAATTCCACATCTACTTATAGGCTTGCACCTTTACATTCAAGGTCCACTTATACAACTCCTAACTAATTCTTAACTAATTCTACAAAATAATTACCAATATCCACAAAATATGGTCCAAAACTACAAAAGGTGACACAATATATATAAAATATTCTATTTTCTTCCTTGCGTGGTGCCTTTGAGCTTGCGCAACATCCTCGATGTTGCGCAACTAATGTATCATGACCCCTTTACAACACCAATTACATCAAATACATGCTTAATAAGTTTAAGATGGAAGAATCCAAGCCTGTTAGTACTCATATGATCACTGGTTGTAAGTTAATCAAGAATGACGAGTCCTTGGAAGTAGATCATACCATGTATATATCTATGATAGGCAACCTGCTATATGTGATAGCTACAAGACCATATGTGATGCAAGGTGTAGTATTGGTTGCTGTATTTCAATCAACTCCCAAAGAAACACATGTGGCTGTAGTAAAAAGAATTCTTATATGTCTAAAAGGTACTATGTATTATGGTTTATGGTACCCAAAATGTCAAGACTTCACTTTAAGACCATTCACTGATGCAGATTTAAAAGGAAGTGTTGTTGACCAAAATATTTCTAGTGGAGAAAAATTCCTTTTGGGAAATTGTTTGGTATCATGGTTAAGAAAGAAACAATCATCCATCACACTATCTACAACAGAGACTGAATATATTGTTGTTGTATCATGTTGTACTCAAGTCATTTGGACGAAGAAGACATTGGAAGACTTACTTGTGAAGTATGAGCATAGTGATAAATTGTGTCAAGACAAGTGCCATAAACATATCAACATTTGTCATGCACTCCAAGAAAAATCACATATCAATAAAATATCACTTTCTAAGAGATCAATAGTCTCAAAAAGTGGTCAAATTGGAATATATTGATACTAAAGAACATATTTATGATATATTCACTAAGACACTACCCAAAGAAGCATTTGATCATCTTAGACATAAGTTGGGAGTAATCTCCTTACAGTGAATAAAAAGGAGAAAAGGAAGCATATCAGGGGGAGCTACCAAAAGGAATCCTTTGCCATTAATGTCAAAGGGGGAGAAAATTGAAAATTGAGAAACTATTGCCATCAATGCCAAAGAGGGAGAATTTTGAGTATGGTTGTCATTGATGTCAAAGAAGTTTAGAAATGACAAAGGAATAACCTAGGACTTGATGAAAGTAAGAATCCACCCTAGGTGACCTAAGGTTTTGTAAAACCGTATAAGGGTCAGCACAAAAGTTCATGAGGAAATTTTTCAAATGCCCACTAAATCTAGTCTTTGTGTAAATAAATTCATCAAACACCATGGGTCTGTTCTTTGGTGATATGTTTGTCTACTGATAATTTTTAGCTTTCCTTCTGGTGGTCACATGTGCAAGAAGTAAACCTACCAAAATGAGAAAAACCATGTTTTGATAAGTGTCAGATATAGGAGATTAAGAGTACATTTTCATATGCAAATCAATGAGGAGGATTTATCGATTCTCTAATAAATTAATTGAGTTCTAAAATAACCATGGTACAGGGTCTTGATCGACCATCTATCACTGTAAGGATCGATGGAGATCCAAACACTAAATAGTGATTTAAGTCTTACAGGGATGAACGATTGAGGACGAGGCAAGGTAGACATTGATGGTCGGGATTCAATCTGATACAAATGAAGGACTACGATCCAAGAGTGATCATCAACAACTGAGGAAAGGATCTGCAAAGTAAATGTGCATGGAAGATTACATTTTGGAGTGCCAAAATGAATTTCTATGTTTTGTAGTTGATCAACAGACGAGGAGGATTCCACAAGCAATCGACGGTTCATAGGAATTGCAGAAAGAGATTTGTAGGATGATATTGCAGAAGTCCATTTCGAAAAAGTGGGGAAATGCATACCCGTAATTAGCAATCCGCAATTGGGGAAAGTATGTTGCGGGCACTTAATTGCGGAAGTTGTTTTTGAAATTTGGGAAATGCATACCCACAATACGCAATATGCAATTGCGAAAGTCGTTTTTGAAATTTGGGAAATGCATACCTACAATACACAATGCACAATTAAGGAAGGTGAATCTCCAGGGATGTTGTGGAAATGAGTATGCAGAAAGCTTATTGTGGAAAAATAAATGCAGAAATGGCATTGCGAAAAAGTAATTGCGGAAGTGGAAATATATGATCCGGAAACAAGATCTTTGCTACTCGACGACGTTAACATGAATTGCATAAAGAGCATGAACGAAGCTCACAAATCCATAAGCAAAGAACCAAACAGCATAGACAACACACACATAAAGACAATAAGTTGATAACGGAGTTCGTCCAGGATGGACTACGTCTCCGGGCCTGCTTCTCAATAGGAGGGCCGATCTATAATCTCAGCATAAGGCAAAATACATGGCAATGATACAATGATACCTTGGAGACAATGTTCAGGAAGAGAACCGCTGCCCAAAACACAACAAGACTGCTTCCAGCAACTCCGAAGCATGAAGACGGTGTAAAACGAGTATAAACACTCGTACCTTCCTCCTGCAGAGCTACGCAATCTCCCTTCTCTCCTTTAGCTACAAAGTCTCCACTCCAAAGCATGAGTGGGAAATGGAAAATGAATGGGTTTATATAGCTTGTATGGACTCCTCTCACATGATCCTCATGGTTTCTCAAGTTACAACAATGTTTCCTAAATAGGCATATGGCTACAACTCTCCAAATTGGTCTTTATGTAGTTGGTTTGTTTTTTTAATAAATAAAAACAAACATATTTAAAATACCCTTTTAAAAAGGCATTCCCTTTTGGTTGGATTTTCATATGGTTAAAACCATACCAAACCACTTTTTAAAACTTTATCCCAAAGTTTGTTATGCACGTGGTGGTGCTCCAACATACATAGTGTAATCCGTTGAAATTTGTTATAACACATGGTCATAACCAAAGTTATTAGCGCACATGTGGTGAAGACCATAACCAAAGTTTGTTATGCCACATGTGGTGGTGCTCCACAAACCCAATTTAAGCCCTTAACTAAAGTTTGTTAAGGTGGCGCTCCAACATATATGAGGTGGCATGTAATCCATGTATGTGGTGGCACTCCCACTTTTAATTTTAACCCAAAGTTTGTTAAAGGCACATGTGTTTAATTAGTGGTTGTGCCCCACGTGGTGGTTGTGCCAACGGAAGGAGGGGAGCGAATCTTGTGGACTACATATTTTAAGAGTGGTGAATACTTTTGGATAAACATGCATCAACCAACCGGGGAGTTGCCACGTGTCTCCATTTCATTGGTCCATGTCAATGCCTTGTTAGGTGCCAACTTGATGCCACCTCACCACTTATCATCCACATGGCATGCATTAACCAACCGAGAGTTGCCACATGTCTCAGCCTCATTGGTCCATGTCAATACCTCGTCATCTTGTACGGATTCCACGTGTCACCCTGCCAATGGTGCCACGTGGCACCCCCATTTTGCCTGTTTCATCAATACAACAAAGTGCCATAACTTTCTCATATGGAGTCCGTTTGAGGTGAAACGAACGTCGTTGGAATCGTCTCGACGAGCCCTTCGATCTGGTGCTAGTTTTTTCTGAGATTGGAGGACTTCAAAAAAATTTCCTTCTTGGATCCTCCTGGATCATTCCTCCCCACTTAGAAGCTTTTGGACTCCAAAAGCCTTTACTAATCAACCGATAGGTGAGGGAATTGCTCCCTCATTTTCTCCTTCTCGATCCACTTGGCCTTGCTTGGATGAGTGCCTTTGATGCCCACTTGAAGATACTCAACATCACCTCTGCGAGAAGTCCTTGTCCTTCTGTCCAAGATGACATCTTCTTTTAGCTCATCCATGTACTCAGGAGCAAATTCATCAACTGATGGAAATGAGACATTCTCCCTTTCATCCATGATCATGGGAGGCTCATAGAGCTTCAAGTTCTCCACATTCACCACTAAGTAGATCTGCATGTATGGCGGTAGCTCTAAGCGAAAAGCATTCGTCCCCATCTTCTCCAAGATGGTGAAGGGACCATACCTAATAGGCTTGAGCTTATTGCCTTCTCCTT
>LPNX010284389.1:225890-268061 GCA_001517045.1 Pseudotsuga menziesii | reverse complement strand
TGGATTTTCATATGGTTAAAACCATACCAAACCACTTTTTAAAACTTTAGCCCAAAGTTTGTTATGCACGTGGTGGTGCTCCAACATACATAGTGTAATTCGTTGAAATTTGTTATAACACATGGTCATAACCAAAGTTATTAGCGTGCATGTGGTGAAGACCATAACCAAAGTTTGTTATGCCACATGTGGTGGCGCTCCACAAACCCAATTTAAGCCCTTAACTAAAGTTTTTTATGGTGGCGCTCCAACATATATGAGGTGGCATGTAATCCATGTATGTGGTGGCGCTCCCACTTTTAATTTTAACCCAAAGTTTGTTAAAGGCACATGTGTTTAATTAGTGGTTGTGCCCCACGTGGTGGTTGTGCCAACGGAAGGAGGGGAGCGAATCTTTTGGACTACATATTTTAAGAGTGGTGAATACTTTTGCATAAACATGCATCAACCAACCGGGTAGTTGCCACGTGTCTCCATTTCATTGGTCCATGTCAATGCCTTGTTAGGTGCCAACTTGATGCCACCTCACCACTTATCATCCACATGGCATGCATTAACCAACTGAGAGTTGCCACATGTCTCAGCCTCATTGGTCCATGTCAATACCTCGTCATCTTGTACGGATTCCACGTGTCACCCTGCCAGTGGTGCCACGTGGCACCCCCATTTTGCCTATTTCATCAATACAACAAAGCGCGATAACTTTCTCATACGGAGTCCGTTTGAGGTGAAACGAACATCGTTGGAATCGTCTCAACGAGCCCTTCGATCTGGTGCTAGTTTTGTTGAGATTGGAGGACTTCAAAAATTTTGCCTTCTTGGATCCTCCTGGATCAATATATGTTGTGGAAATGCAATTGCAGAAGGATTTCTATTGCAGAAAAGTTGTTGCAAAAAAGAAATCACAGAAGGATTTATGTTCAATGCTCTGAAATCGCGCGAGAAATTTCGAAAGAATCACGATAGATGAAGAGGCACATGTACATAATGAAATGATAGTCTATTATTCCTATAGATTAAATATCTAAGAAGAAAGTACATGATATCATTGGTACATAACACATTAGTTAATTTTGTTCAACATATTTATGATGAATAAAAAGGGGCATGATTGTATAAACAAAGAAGTGAAAGGTCAAGATGAATACATCATATGTTGTGAATACATCATATGAATACTAGAACACATTTGAAAATACATCATATGTTGTGAAAGGTCATGATGAAGTTGTGTGATGGTTCAAAGGAAAAGAAACGAGTTTTAAAGATTGAAGAGATGTGGTGAGATGCATGTTAAAGATATTTATAGACAAAGATTTGAGAGGAAGAAAGTGTCTCTGCAATGCAGATCACAGTAGCAGCTAGAAGTGGAAGAGACCGGTGACATGAAGATTTATCTGTAATATAATTAAATAAAAAAGGAGATATGAAATATTGATAAAGACATATTAGGGTGTAAGGGTGGTGATACCTAGGTAGGCTACAATCCTACATAGGGGTCATATCCTCCTTCAAGTAGTGGCTGGAAAACAAGGGTGTTGTAGCATCCTTGTATATTATAGCAAGAAAAAATTATGGGGTGTTGTAGCATCCCTGTATGTAGGAGAAGGAAAAAATATGGGGTGTTGATGCATCCTTTCTGTAGTAGCAGATAAACAATTTTGTAAAATTCATCTTATTAATGAGTTTGAGTTTGTGGTTTTCTCCTTGATATTTCCACGATAAAATTATGTGTCCTAACTTGTTTGATTCTTTGTGTGTCTTGTACTAATTGTTTTAATAAAAGAAAAAAAGGAAATATTGATTCACTACGCCCCCCCCCCACCCTCCCCTCCCAGTATTGTTGGATAATACAACACATGTATGTTTGAAGTTTGGATTTTTTCACATTGGAAGCCCCTTCATAAGCAATTTTATTTTTTCCCAAGTATGTTTGGTTGTCTTACATTGCATGACTTTAACAAACACGAAATCTACTAATCCTTTCAAAATTGCATTCAAATATTTTGCGTTGGATTCATATTCATCTAGTTCATCTCTATCTGTAGGTTGGTTTTCTATTATTTTATACCCTTTTACAACATAACTCAAAATTTTGCATCCAAGAGACATTAGATGGCATCTCATTCTTACACTCCAAAATGCATAATTATTTCCTATATATAATGGAGGTATGTTAGAAGATAACCATTCTTGATGATCCATAATGGTTTTTAATAGGATATTCCTTCTAGTGGTTTAGACTATAGTGAAGGATCCCACTCTGATACCAATTGTTGGAATATTAGATAATACTGAGGGGGGGGGGGTGTGAATCTGTATTGATAACTTTTAACTATTTAAAACCACTTTTAACTTATTCATTAAAACACATAATCAATTAGATACACATAACACAACATTTATCATGGAATCCCAATTGGAAAAACCACAAACACTTTCTATAACCGCAAAATTGTATTTGCAATTGTTTTTGTAAGCTACATCTCGCTGGAGACACCAATCCCCAACTTTTTTAGATACAACTAAATGATGCTACAACACCCTGGTTTCTTTCTACTCCAACAGGCAAGGATGATACAACAACCTATTTTCCATCCACTGCTAGAAGGAGGATACAAACCCCTTGCAGCCTTGCAACCTGCCCTAGCACCACTCTACCTCCCTAATTTGATATGCTTCTTCAATTTTGTTACTGATTATTCTTCACTTCATTAGTCTTTGTCTTCTCCTGATGTTACATTGATATGGATTGCTGAGATGTCTTTCTTCCACTTAGAACTTCTATTTAATTACTTATTTCATCATGTCTTTGAACCATTGTGTCTTTTCATCATTAGTTTCCTTCATTAAAACCTTTTCACCAATGCATCTCTTCATTATGGAAATGCGCATTTTCATGAACTGGTGCAAAATAGCTTGAAACCCTATTTTGGCATACCTATAACGTTTTCCGCAAGCATCTTTTTGGAGAAATAAGACCATGGTCAGATGCACACATCAACAAGCTACATCCTGACGGTCTCAGATTATTTTTATCAGTTTCCTAAAAAAATATGATGGGAATTTTACTAGGGCCACTTAGACCGATTTTTCAATAATTAGTAAATTTTCAACAAATTTCCCAAAACAGTCTGAAACCTCGTTTTGGAAGACTTGTAACTTTTTCTTCAAGCACTTTTTCTTTTTAGGGGAACTGAGATCATGGTAAGATGAAAAAATCAACAAGCTCAAACCTGATGGTATCATATAATTTTTATCAGTATCCTACAAAATATGGTGAGCATTTTACTTATTCCACTTAGGCAGATTTATCATAACTGAGACAATGCAAATCATGCTAGAAAGCACTTTTTGTAGACTAATAAATTCATCTTTTGATATTTTCTTAACAAACCAATCATATGGTTAGATGCACACAACAAAAATATAGATGTATATATCCTCAAAATCATTTAATTAATCAAATACAGAAGATGGGATGTATTTTACAGAGGCCCCTTAGGCAGATTAAGAAGAATTTATACTTGGTCAAATTTTCAAAGTTTCAACAAGTTGCCATACTTTTACAGAATGGTGTCAAATTGTAACAATGACTTCATAATAGGACTCAGAAACCATCATATGAATTTGAAACCTCATCACACATTCCACATGCCATGTCATCAATTCCTTTGTCATTAATGAACTATGAGTTTCCTATACTTAGCCAATTTTCAAAGTTTCAACAAGAGTTTCAACAAGTTGCCATATTTTTACAGAATGCTGTCAAATTGTAAAAATGAATTCATGAGAGCACAAGAACATCATCATATGAATTTGCAACCTCATCACACTTGTCACATCATCATACATGTCATGTCATTTCCTTTGTCATTAATGAACTCCTTTGACATCAATGGAAACCATACTCAATATTCCTAAGGGAACTTTAGACTGAATTTGCTAGATTTGTTTCAATTTCTTATGGAAAGGAAATAAGGATTACCAAGGTTCCCATTTGGAAAGTTGGAAGGACATTTCCTCTCCAAACTCTCTGAGAGAATGGAGAATTAAAAATATTTTATATTTTAATAAATTTCTAGAACCCAAGTTTTTGTGGAATTTATTATCCCAAAAGAGTCTTTGGGGCAGGATATTGGCTCAGAGTTGTAATTCCTTTACTACTACTTGATACTGTAGTTAATTATAAAATGTATCCTTATAACTTATAAATTGGAAATACATCACTTCAAGCAATTTTTTAGATTGTATCATAAGGCCTAATATCTTTTTTTATTAGTCTCAAACCAATGAAAATACCTCACATAGGCCTTCCCAATGATTAGGCATTTTCTTGCTTGGAGATTTAGATTGAGGGATCGAGTCAGAGTGAACATGGATTCCATTATGGGATATGGATTGGGGAATTGGTTTCTTGTTGAATTGGTTGGACATATTCAAGAAAGAATATTTTGTAACTTAAATTGAGTCCAATTGCAAACTTGGAAACCAATGATATTTGGAATCAGGGTTGCATTATCTCTTAAGATCTTGGATCGCCATGCATTTAGGCTCCTCTTTGGGATAAAGTTGTCTCTAAGCTTATAATGGAACATCTTCATATATCTAAGGAGGTAGATGAATTAGTTTGGGTATTCAATCAATCTAGGGGACATTACTCGATGAAACTTGGATACCAAGAAGTTACTATGAGCATTGACGAGGAAATTGTTTAGTGGTGGAGGAATTTGTGGAAGGTGCCTATTCCTCAAAAACGCACTATTTTATTATTCTTAATATGCATATTAGAGTGTTGACTTGGGATAGATTGCCGAGGATGGGAAAACAAGGACCATGAATATGTCAATTATGTAGAGTATAAGAAGAGACAAATGTTCACCTATTTCTCCATTGTTCTTATACAAAGCAAGTGTGGAGGGAAATTGAGTAACATTTGAAGTTCTAGCACTAATACATTTGGTCGTGTTTTTCCATGAAATATTTCCATGTTTTTAACATTCGTGGATTAATACTTCATTTTTTTATCATGGCAAAAAAACCGCATAAATATCGAAGTTTTTTATTTTAGAGGAACATATATCAATGATATATATCTTTGCACACCTGCCAAACCAATGCCAGCTTTCAATGTGCGGGTCAACTCATGCATTTTCAGCACATTTGCTATAGTTGCGAAAAGGTTCTTGGTGATTGATTGAGTGTGGATTGAGCAAGGATTTCTTTATCAACCATATCCAAAACTAGAGAGATCAGTCATACTCTACTTCTTTAATGGGTGACTCAACCAGGAAAAGAAGATCGACCAACCTTTAGAGGACAATTTGGAACCTATGGGAAATGACATTCCTTCACTTTCCCTTGAAGAAGATGTTGCCGTCACAACTTTGGTTGGAATGCATGGAAATGAAAATGCAGATTAATGGGAGGAATTTGTGAACAATGATATGGATCGTTCACCAATGAGTGATGAAGACCTAATTCATGCCAAATAATCTTTTGATGGTAGATTTGTTTTTTATTTATTTGATAAAATGGTCCATTTCAAATAAAAATCTACCTTGTCGGAGGATTCCTTCAAATCTAGCGATGAATTGTGCAGAATTAAGGATGTCTAAATTCTTGATTTGGTACATCGAGTTACAGGTTTAGAGAAAAGAATTGTGGAAACTGAAAAAATAATTGGCCAGAAGGATCAACTTATTAAGTATCAATGTTCTAAATTTATCATAGTTCTAGCAGAATCAATTTCTGACCTTGACAAACTGAAAGACATGTATTAGGATCAAAAGAAAAAAGATGAGGAAACTATAGGGAGACTTGAAAATGAGCTGAAAAACAGGCCTTAAGTTTTGAACATGCCACAACTGAAGACTGTATTTGGTAAGGAAGCAAAAATTCAGCAAGAATTGAAGCAGAAAGAAACATTTATTGCAGGTTTGAAGGTTGATTTTCAAAGGGCATTGAGAGAAATAATCATTAAATAACAAAATGAGACTTTAGAATATGAAGCAAGATTGGAAAAATTGAATAAAACAATTAAAAACAAAAATGAGTTGCTACAAAAAAAGAGAATTGAAAGGAGTTTAGAAACTCTCTATGCTAAAAGTGCTGGAAGAGGAAAAAAACAACAGTCAAGGGTAAACAAGTCTGCACACTAAAAGAATCAACAGTCAAGGGTAAACGGGTCTGCACACCAGAAGAATCAACAGTCAAGGGTAAACAAGTCTGCATACCAAAAAAATCAATAGTAAAGGGTAAACAAGTCTGCACACCAGAAGAATCAAAAGTCAAGGGTAAATGGGTCTGCGCACCAAAAGAATCAACAATCAAGGGTAAAAAGTTCAGCACAACAAAAGAATCCAAAGTGGAGGGTAAAAATGCCATCACACCAAAAAAATTTGGCCGTGCAAAACTAGGTGATGTAACTATGGAGAGCTTACTCCAGTTTCAGAAGTCCTTCCAACAACGAGAGAATACCTTGAATGAAGTTGCTTCAACAATTAATGTTGTAGATTTTACAGTTGGCTCATTAGATCTAACATAGAAGAAGAAGATAGCGGAGAAGGAGGCCGAAATTAGAGACCTTCACCAAAAACTATTAGAGAATGGAAAAGAACTACATTTGGGATGTGATAGTGAGATACAAGATTTGAAATCCCAAATTAAAGCTTTGCAAAATAAACTTGTGGTAGAAGAAATTTTGTATACTCCATCTGATAGCAATTTGAGGGCATAAGAGCTCGAGAAGGAGGTACAATAGGTCAAGAGAAAATTAAGTGCAGTTCAATCTGACCTGAAGTGGACAAAGGATGATCTTAAAATAAAGGAAGATGAGCACTAAAATTAGAAAAATAATAATGTAGAGATGTTGAAGAAATGCCTAGAAGAAAAAGATAGATTGCATACAAAAGTGATAAATCTTGCAAACAAAGTCAAAGAGCAAGAAAAAAAATTAAAATATATGGCCGATGAAGCTTCTGTAGAACTAGAGGGATCTGGAAAAGGAAATAGAAGCTATAGCGAATTTTCTTATTCTAAAAAATAGGAATTGCAAAAACCTCCCAAGCAACCTAGATTTCTAAAATAATATGGTGTACATTTGACGTCTATGTACATACTATTATTGTTGTAATAGAAATTGTCAGTATTTCTTGGCAATGCATATATTTTTATATAGTTAATGTGTTTCTAATGTGTAATCCATATGTGCATTTTTCCTATATCTAAGAGAGTTTAATGTGCAACACATACTGAGAAGTGTGTATGAAACTGCAAATGATGAAATATATTCTTCATAATATATTCTACAAATGAATTGACAGATCATCAATTCATGCTATATTGAATAAATTGCACTATAACATAGACATACCAACCTTTTCTACAAAATCTTGTACTCATTTCTATAAATTGTAAGATCTACAGTAAAATCCAAGTCATCCAAAACAACAATTGATAGTATTTTCCAATTTTTCATGGCCAGAACTAAAAATGCACACCAATTCCAATCAAAGTACACTGTAGATATGAAATTTGGAAGTTTGCATACAAAAACCTAATTAGACTAGTATAGTTTTAATTTCAGACATAAATTAAACTTCTATTATGAAATAAGAATGCATCCAACATTTGAAATGAGAACATAACAACTGTAAATGTTGGTTTCTTGTTGACGAGCTTCATAGTTTGGAAACCAATCTCATGGCTCTGCAATTTTGTATTGCTTGTTTATTTTTTAAATTATCATCATTCCTTGCAGAAATTAATAAATTAGAACATAACATATATAATACATTCAAAGGAAAAAAACGGAGATAATTCAAAAATATAACCAGATCGATACTCAAGAAAGTTTTAAAAGAGGTCCAATAGAATTTTTTATTATATTATGGTTTCATTACAGAGAAAAGGGATGGTTTACTGTTGACTCAGTAACATCAAACAACTCCTTCAATAATAACTATCCCTACTACCTATTAAATTATATTTATAGAACTCAAGGGTTGGATTGACCATGTTACAAGTGGATTTCATCTTTGAAATGTCGATTCACCCACGATCCAACCCATATCTGATGTACTTTCCTAGATTCAAACGAAGATACCAACTACTATGGAACAAGGAAAACACAAAAGTGCTACACAAGGGGGAAAACAGGGCTGAAGTGGACATGTTTCAACACCAGGGGTAGAAAGGGAGTAGAAGAGGAAGTTGCATTCTGGTTATCTGTACGGGAGATGCGAGTAGAGACGAATTATAATAGAGATGCATAGTGCGTGAGAGGTATCTAAGGAGAAAAGGGAAATACCAATGAAAGAATAAAATGGTAAGGAAGATAGAAATGCCACCAACAAATATGGCTCAGCAGAAAACAACATGCAATACCCATCTAGTGTGGACAAATTAAAAGCTGGAATTGAAGAAATAAATCCTGCTATGCCACCGAGAGGGAATGCTTGGGTTGTTTAAGAGGGAGAGGGTGCTGACTTAGTGCAGGAAAGACTTCACTGAGTGATGGGAAAGGAATGTCAAAGGAACATAAAAACAATAAGATGCAATGGAACTGCCAATGAAAGCCATTGAACCTGGATGAGACTGTCTCCAATTCTTTCCAATTCTACCCATTTTACTCATACTATCAGTGAACTCAAATTTGCGCACTTCTGCGGCCATACTGAAAAAAAATTAACGAACATAGAGAATGGATTGAATAATGAATAGCCTACTGATAACAATGGCCCCTATTTATCAATATTACATAAGAAGCAACATGATTGGTAATTGATTGTAGATTCTAGGAAGGAATCCATGGGGTCAGGCCAAATCTAGATATGTGTATTGTTGGCCCTTGGAATAATTGAAAGGTGGGGAAAAAAGGTTAATCACAATGAAGTACTGAGTTCACGCATGGGTGATGCAATAATTCTCAATGCCATTAGAATCCGACTCGATTCAGGTTCATCGAATCATAGAATTTGATGGTTTGTTAAGTGACGTATTTGACAATTGGTTGAAAGTTCAGAATATGACAGGTAGGGAAAAGCAAAAACTGCCATTTATAGGTTTATGTGATTATATGACATATTTTACACTCAATACATTCAGCACATGTATGACAAGTTGAGGTATGGGAAAATGAAATTAGGCATGTACGTGTATTTTACTGAAGCAAGTCAATTTTGGATTGCTTTACTCAAATGCACGTCCAACATGAAAAAAATGTGGTTTAGGGAAATTAGACCTGCAAAAACATGCAAAAACTATTGTTTAGGTAAAATAGACCAAGACTAGGAGAAGATAAAAAAATTCTCCAAGTATGGAATTATTGGTAAAATCTTCCTAACTAGTGTTAGGGAAATGCCCACCACAGCACATAGGATGATGATAAAAATATTATGAAAGTGTAGATATCTAGATTCTTGTATGGTGCATCCAACCATATAATTAACCTGACCAAAAATTCTTTCAGTACGAAGATATCAATCTGCCAAAAGTTCCTCTCAACCATATTTGCACTGCTCCAGAAAAATGCCCATCGAGGAGAGAGAAAGAAGCTCCAGAAGATGAAAGTGGTATTGATGGATTCACCTTGTTGGCCTCTACCCATTGGGAATCTCACTTTCCAAGTTTGAAGGAAAAATGAAATGACCTTAGTGACCTAGGGTTTGAAGAGAACTGGTTAAGTGTTAGACAAAGAGTTTGAGAGACCACTTGGAAATTCTCGCAAGGGGGTGTTCCATTGATGATAAAAATCATCAGATGATATGGTCTTGTTCATTGTTGAAATGGATATCTAGCCATGCTCTTGGTTTTTCTTATGGTGACCAGATAAGGAAAATATCAACCTCGCAAAATAAAAGAAAAATCTTATTTTGCATACTAAAGACAAAAAAAATGGCTAAGTGTTGTAAAGGGGCTAAGTGATGCCCGCATTAAGCTTGATGCCCGCACTAAGGATGATGCACAAATGGAATGGAATGGCATATATGATTATGTGGCATGAATTTGAAATCATTGTTGCATTATGACATTGTTCTGGAGAAATACGGAAAATTAGTGAAAATCAAGAAATTGGCTAAGTGCGGGAATATTGGTCCAAGTAGCCTTAAGAGGATGCCCGCCACAAATGGTTTGTTGAAGAAAATTCCCACACCATGTGGGGATATTGTAGGATGTTGTTTTTTCTACTCACCCATGGTCTCAGGTTTTCCAAAGAGACCCTGAAGAATAATTTATGGACCTGCCAAAACTGTGGTTTAGGGAAATTAGACCAAGCCTAGGAGAAGATAAAAAATTGTCTAACTATGGAATTATTGGTAAAATATTCCTAAATGGCCTTAGGGAAATTCCCACCACATCTGATAGGATGATGATAAAAATATTATGAGAGTGTATATCTCTAGACACTTGTATGGTGAATCCAACCATATAATTAGCCTGACCAAAAAGTCTTTCAGGGAGAAGATATCAATCTGCCAAAAGTGCCTCTTAGCCATATTTGCACTGCTTCAAAAAAATGTCCGCCGAGGAGAGAGAAAGAAGATACAGAAGATGAAAGTGGTTTTCTAGATTCACCTTGTTGAACTATATCCATTGGGAATCTCACTTTCCAAGTTTGAAGGAAAAATGAAATCACCTTGGTGACCTAGGGTTTGAAGAGAACTAGTTAAGTGTTAGACAAAGTATTTGAGAGACCACTTGGAAATGCTCATAAGGGGGTGTTCCATTGATGATAAAAATCATCAGATGATATGGTCATGTTTATTGTTGAAATGGATATCTATCCATGCTCTTGGTTTTTCTTATGGTGACCAGATAAGGAAAATATCAACCTGGCAAAATAGAAGAAAATTATTATTTTTGCACACTAAAGACAGAAAAAATGGCCGGGTGTTGTAAAGGGGATAAGTGATGCCCACATTAAGGTTGATGCCTGCACTAAGGATGATGCATGCATGGCATGGCATATATGATGATGTGGCATGAACTTGAAATCATTGTTGCATTATGACATCATTCATGAGAAATACAACAAATTAGTGAAAATCAGGAAATTGGCTAAGTGTGGGAATATTGGTCCAAGTAGCCTTAAGAGGATGCCTGCCACAAATGGTTTGTTGAAGAAAATGCCTGCACCACATGGGGATATTGTAGGTTGTTGTGTTTCTACTCAACCATGGTCTCTTTTTTTCCAAAGAGACCCTGAAGAAGAATTTATGGACCTTCCAAAATTATGGTTTAGGGAAATTAGACCAAGCCTAGGAGAAGATAAAAAAATGTCCAAGTATGGAATTATTGGTAAAATATGCCTAACCGGCCTTAGGGAAATGCCCGACATAGCTCATAGGATGATGATAAAAATATTATGAGAGTGTAGATCTCTAGATACTTGTATGGTTCATCCAACCATATAATTAGCCTAACCAAAAAGTATTTCAGGAAGAAGATATCAATCTGTCAAAAATGCCTCTCAGCCATATTTGCATTGCTCCAGAAAAATGCCCACCGAGGAGAGAGAAAGAAGCTACAGAAGATGAAAGTGTTTTTTCTGAATTCACCTTGTTGAACTATACCCATTGGGAATCTCACTTGTCAAGTTTGAAGGAAACATGAAATCACCTTGGTGACCTAAGGTTTGAAGAGAACTGGTTAAGTGTTAGACAAAGTGTTTGAGAGACCACTTGGAAATGCTCGCAAGGGGGTGTTCTATTGATGATAAAAATCATCAGATGTTATCAGGGTATTTTTTAAGGATTCTAATATTATACTTAAGTATAGTATTCTAGGTGATTGTTCTGGATTGAAAAAACATGTTTATAGATAGGTAGGGGAATATTAAATATGAAACATAAAATTAACACTAAAATGTGTAAATTTTGGTGAATATTATGACAAAAAAAACATATTTTATGTAAATATAGGCGATATTAGACACCAAATAGAGAATTTAACTTTTGAAAAAAACCCAAAAAATAGCGAATTGGCAAAATTTCGCCACTAAAAATTACCATGGATGTTATGGTCCCGTTCATTGTTGAAATGGATATCTAGCCATGCATTTGGTTTTTCTTATGGTGACCAGATAAGGAAAATATCAACCTGGAAAAATAGAAGAAAACTTTTATTTTGCACACTAAAGACAGAAAAAATAGCTCAGTGCTGTAAAGGGGATAAGTGATGCCCGCATTAAGGTTGATACCTGCATGGCATGGCATGGCATGAAATAGATGACTATGTGGCATGAAGTTGAAATCATTGTTGCATTATGACATCGTTCTGGAGAAATACGACAAATTAGTGAAAATTAGGAAATTGGCCAAGTGTGGGAATATTGGTCCAAGTAGCCTTAAGAGGATGCCCTCCAAGCCTAGGATAAGATCAAAAATTGTCCAAGTATGAATTATTGGTAAAATATTCCTAACAGGCATTAGGAAAATGCCTGCCATTGCTCATGGGTTAATGATAAAAATATTATGAGAGCGTAGATCTCTAGAAACTTGCATGGTGCATCCAACCATATAATTATCCTGACCAAAAATTCTTTCAGGAAGAAGATATCAATCTTCCAAAAGTGCCTCTCAGCCATATTTTCACTGCTCCATAAAAATTCCCTCCTAGGAGAGAGAAAGAATCTACAGAAGATGAAAGTGGTTTTTCAAGACTCGCCTTGTTGAACTATACCCATTGGGAATATCACTTTCCAAATTTGAAGGAAAAATGAAATTACCTTGGTGACCTAGGGTTTGAAGAGAACTGCTCAAGTGTTAGACAAAACGTTTGAGAGACCACTTTGAAATGACTGAAAGGGGGTGTTCCTTTGATGATAAAATTCATCAGATGATATGGTCTTGTTCATTGTTGAAATGGATATCTATCCATGCTCTTGGTTTTTCTTATGGTGACCAGATAAGGAAAATATCAACCTGCGAAAATAGAAGAAAAATGTTATTTTTCATACTAAAGACAAAAAAAAAATGGCTAAGTGTTTTAAAGCGGATAAGTGATGCCCGCATTAAGGTTGATTCCCGCACTAAGGATGATGCCCACATGGCATGGCATGGAATAGATGATGGTGTGAAATGAAATTGAAATCATTGTTGCATTATGACATCGTTCTGGAGAAATATGACACATTAGTTAAAATCAGGAAATTGGCTAAGTTTGGGAATATTGGTCCAAGTAGCCTAGAAAATGTGGTTTAGGAAAATTAGACCGAGCCTAGGAGAAGATAAAAAAATTGTCCAAGTATGGAATTATTGGTAAAATCCACATAACTGGCCTTAGGGAAATGTCTGCCACATCTCATAGGATGATGATAAAAATATTCTGAGGTTGTGAATCTCTAGAGTGTTGTATGGTGAATCCAACTACATCTAGAAGGGTATAATAAGAGGTTTTTCAGATAGTTTGAAGATAGTATAAAAACATCTTCACAATAACCCACATGCTAGGATATGTATATTATCATTTCAAACTTACAAATTTCATATATAATGACAAAATTATTTGAAAAGAAAAACCAATTATAACAGAACAATAATATACCAGACATAATTGAATGGAACAAATACATAATTCATATGCATTAAATAGTAGAATTCACCATACAAATTACACCTGACAGTATAAAATTTTATTAATAAATGTAAATTTATCTAGCTTCAACCCCATGGTATTATTTCAACTTATGACAATTGTACGAACTATGGCGTGCATTTTCCTAAGCCTAGTTTTGAATATTTACACACTGTTTTTTACGTAACAACTTAGAATTTTAGTCTTTAATTTTGAATTTGTCCAAGATACTTGAAATTTTAGTCATTCATGTTCAATTTGATTGCTATGCATTCCTAGCTTGCATTTTTATGCTTATGGCTTGCATTTTACACCAAGTGTCCATAACAGTAAAAAAAGGTTAAAATTGCACCTTTCATAGGTCGACTGTGAGCATACAAGGTTAGGTTATATAAAATTAACACAAGGATAGTATTATAAATATATATATCCATCCAATTTCCAAAACCATTTACTATAAACATTTAATAGGAGGGTTTGGCTTGCATTTTTATAAATGTAGGTGGATATTTCATAAATACAAGACAACCATGTAATGTTTTTGCACAACAGGCACTTACTAAACCAAAATTGAAAAAATAAATGTATAATAATGTGGAAAATAGTAAAACATACCATTTCCAACTAAAATCACTCAAAAATACCCAATACTTAGGGCTCAGTGGGTATTTTTGTGATCTAGGTAAAACTGGGTTGAAAACAAAAAAGTTGTCATTTTGTCAATTTAACTCTGGAAAAATGAAACATAATTTAAAAAAATGAAAAGTGGCTTTTGTCAAAAATATATCTATCATCAACCCCATGGTGTTAGTTTCAATTTATGACAATTGTACAGACTATGGCGTGCATTTTCCTAATCCCATTTTTGAATATTTACACACTGTATTTTACAAAATTTAGAATTTCAGTCATTTTTATTTAATTTGGCCCAGATACTTGGAATTTTAATCATTCATGTTCAATTTAACTACTATGAATTCCTATCTTGCATTTTTATGCTTATGGCTTGCATTTTACACCAAGTGTCCATAACAGTAAAAAAAGGTTAAAATTGCACTTTTCATAGGTCGACTATGAGCTTACGAGGTTAGGTTATATAAAATTAACACAAGGATAGTATTTTCAATATATATAGCCATCCAATTTCCAAAAACATTTATTATAAACATTTAATAGGAGGGTTTGGTTTGAGAGTACATCAAAACATGTAGAGAAGAATATTACTCTATTATTATATTACTCACTCTATTACTCTATATTTTCCATAATACTAAGAATGCCAAATTTTTACTCTATTATTTACTCTTACTTTCTTATTTTCAATAAGTATACTTAACATTCTAGAAAAATAAGTGTACTTAACATGCTAGAAAGTTAACTATATTGAAATTGAAAATGTAAGTTGTGTGTAGTTGACTTGAAACACATTTGTAATTTTTATTATAGTTTGGAAAAGTTCGAACACATTTGTAATTTTTATTATAGTTTGCAAAAGTCAGAACACATTTGTAACTTTTATTATAGTTTGGAAACGTCTGAACACATTTGTAATTTTTATTTTAGTTTGGAAAAGTCAGCGTGCTGGTATCCTATGCGTGCATCCCTTTCTTCCTTCCTAAGTGTGCCATCATCCTGCAAAATGGAAACATCATCCTCGTCTTCCATGCCATCAACTAAAACATGGGGTTTTGAAGTTGTTGAGAGGTTCACTGTTAGAAAATCCGGAGAAAGTGCTGAGGCATGGAGTAATAGAACCAACTGGCCAGAAGGTATGCTAAATGTCCTGGTCAGAGCAAGAGTGCGTTGTTTTCTTTTCGGTCAATTCAATTTCAACAATGAAGAGATAGATAATGCCATTTCTAGTTATGATGATGAGTCCAAGGAATTGATTATTTTGGGGAGGAGGGTTTGTCTGGACCCTGATTTGTTTTCAGGTGCAGCGAAAATTCCAGGCATGGGGGGAGTAATGTTGACCACCAAGAAAACCATCAAAGTATAAAAGGGTGAGATGGAAAACAAAATATGTGGAAAAATGGTTAAGGTTGCCTGGAATGATTTAAATATGCAAGATGTTCCACCAGGACTATACAAAACCTTAATTCGAATTGTACTTAGGACAATTATGAATCACCAAAAAAAAGATATTTCAGGTGATTGTATGAAGTTGGTGATTCATTGGATTGAAGACCTGGCCATAGATATCCCTCATCTATTGGAAAAAAAATTGCATTTTTCACTGTAGGAGATTAAAATGAAGAGAGTGAAGTTTTGTTACCCTGGCACACTACAAAAAATTATTGACTTATATCAACCCAACATTGTAGAAGGAAGCAGATTTAAAAATACATACATTAAGAGGCTGAAACTGGACAAAATTAATCAGGAATTTCCTCAACAATATCCAAAGGACAATGTACAAGTCCCTGAAGATCCTTTTGAGTACTGTATGGAAGGTATGAGAAGTGACCCTGAAGAATTTGATGCTCTCTCAATTCCAGCCGGATTACATGAAGACAGAGAAATAAATGTAAACGAGATGCACGATGTTGAGTTTAATGAATAGGAGGAGCATAGTGATGATGATATTTATGCTCGTGCAGAAATGCCACTTGTTATATATACACCTCCACAGTTGGGAGCTGAGAAAAATTCCTCTCCAAAATATTTTTTTGATGGTAAAACTGTTTTTAAGCTACTATTCGATAAAATGTTGCATTTCAAAGAAGAAGTTGAATTTCATAGAAAACATTTTTCCTATTGTATCTTACAGTAGTACAGAACGTAGAAATTTGTAGGATTAAGCAGATGCAAATTCAGGACCTCTTAAAGGTAGGCACTATTTTTCAATGCTATTTTTTAAAAAGAAACAGTTGCCAATTTCCTTTTTTTGAAGCCTTGTTAAAACTTTCACTATTTACAGGTAATTGCAAGGTTAGAAACAGAACACATGGATACTATGGAATCTTCTATTAAAAATTTGCAAATGGTGGACCTCTTTAGGGTAGGAGACATTTTTCAATGCTTTTTTCCAAAAAAAATTGCCAAATTCCATTTTTTGAAGTCTCCTAAAATTTTTCCCTGTTTACAGGAAATTGCAAGATTACAAGGATCCCTTGTGAAGACTGTGGACAGTTCGAGAAGGATAATAGCAGGAAAAGACTATGTTCTTCAGTCTTTGAATAAGAAACTAGAGAAAATTCAGGATGAATTTAGAAAGGAAAATGAGAAATGCAGAGAAGAATATATGGTTGTTCAGAAGAAAGATGAAGAACCCATAAAGATACCGGAAGATGATGTGAAACATCGACAGGAGTTTTTGGACATTCCCCCTCTAACGACTGTTATTGTCCAGGAAGCAATACTTACTGCTCAAGTCAGTAAGTTAAACAGAATAATTGAATTAATGAAGGATGACTTTGAAAACAACCTTGCTGAAGACTACAATAAACAACAACATGAGATAAATGAATATAGAAAAAAAGAGGAAAACATGAAAAACATAATTGCTAAGAAAGATGAAGAGTTGAAAGGGAAAATAGTTGAACTTGAAAAGATTAATGGAGAACTACAGACTAGAGGAGTTGAAAAGTTAAAAGAATCTGAAATTAGTAAGGGATAGTGTAGGAATATGATTTCTAGTGAAATTTATGATTTGTCAGCACACCAATAGGCTTTAATAAGGTATTAGAGTTCCCTGTAAAACATAGAGAAGACACTGGACGTAGCTTTTAATGCAACACGAGCTCATGCACAAGTCAAAAAGGGGTTACAAATCTATCGTGCCTTCTTAAGAATTTGAGAGAAGTCCTTCATTGATGCTAGTGCAACAATGAATACTGGAGCTAATCTCTCTGCGTGGTCAACCACAAAACAAACAATGGAAAACAAGCTAGCCAATAGGGATGGTGAGATTAAATAGCTCAGATTGAAAATACTGGAGGATAGAGAATCATAATATTTGGGCTGTAAGTCTAAGATAGAAGATCTTAAATCCCAAATTGCCACTCTACAGAAGAACAACATGCTTCAGTGAGTAGCAATTGTGTATACTATAGATAATACAGAATTGAGGGAAAAAGAGTTGGAGACAAAGACATAGCATCTCAGGAAAAATTTGACCCAAGTTTAGTCTGAGTTGAAACGTGCAAATGATGGTCTTCAGCAAAAGGAAAAGGAACACAAAGAGAAAAATAAGAAGAATGTGGAATTGATGAAGAAGTACATCCAAGATAACGATAGATTGAGAGAAAGTTTGCACAAATTCACAAAAAAAGTGAAAGAATTAGAACGAAAATTAGAACATGCACTTGCTACATCTTCTGAAGAACCAGAAGCTTCTAGACAAGCCAAGAAACTAGAATGTACAAATTTATCTTCTCTAGAAAAGGAGGACTTGCAGCCTAAACCTCCCAAGCAACCTAGAACTATCGAATAACATTATTTATATATGTTGTGTATGTAAATACATTTCAAGTTTTAATACATAAATTTATATATGCGTGTGTGTGTATTTCTCGGCAATGTATATGTTTTTTATGCATTTAATGTGAATGGTAATTTTGAATTTAACTTTTCAATAAGTGTACATAACATGCCAGAAAGTTAACAATATTAAAATTGAAAACTTAACTTGTGTACTATAGGCATATATATTTGAATTTGTAAGAAATTAAAAGAGTGATAGTGATTAGTGGATATGATATTTCAATAGATTTGGTGACATAGGTAGATCCTAGCAATTTGCTTGGAACTCTTGATATTATAGGGATATTATGGGGATGATGGATTGAGAACTCTCAAGTTCTTTATGAGAATTTGATGCTATGTATTGCTGTCTTTATGTAATTTCTTTTATCTAATGAAACTAAAATTCGAATTCCGGAACAATGTCATACAATTCTACTCATGCAACCAAATTTTAGCGAATAACCCAAAACTGTAATGCCTATAGAAATGGCCTAAAAAAGACAGAAATTTACAAAATATAAGCAAACACAAAAAACAACTGTAATTTTATTACTGAAAAAAAATTAAATATTTAATATGTCTTCCATCATTTGTTGCATTTCCAAAATTTGGTAACATAAATGTTATCACAATAGAATAAATTTTCAGTACGGCAAGATCACTAGAAATACTTATTGCAACATAAGTTTCTTTCACTATTTTGCATACAATGTTGCATTTTGATCATCTAGGACTTTTTTATTTTTGGCTTGTATCATACTTCTTATAATGACATTAGGTTTTATAGGATTCCCAACATCCATCTTTTGGATATAAACTACTACCCCTTGAATTTCTTGTTTTTCACCACTAAAAACCCTGTTTTGGCAAGGCCTGTATCTTCCTCCTTAAGAAATATTAAAGAAAAATCAAATCATGAATAGGTATCCAAAACAACTATCTATAGGATGGTACCATGGTGCAGGCATTCTTCTCAAACCATGAATTGTGGCGGACATTCTCTTAAGGCTGTTGGGACCAGTTCTTCCTTAAATATATGTTGTAGTTTGGTGAGGCAAATGACATGATTGTATGCTCCATACAAAAATATAGAGACTCACATTCTCAATACATTTTTCACATCATCCTATGAGGCATGGCAGGCATTTCCTTAAGTCCACTTGGGTAGATTTAACACTTATTCCATAGACAAATTTCTCAATTTGGTCTAATTTGCCTAAAACACCCTTTTGGCAGGTCCATAACATTTTCATCATCCACTTCCAAGACAATATGAATACATGATCAGGTAGGCCAAAGACCAATCTACAAGACCCCCATGTGTTGTGGGAATTTACTCTAACCCATAATTTAGGGTGGGCATCTTTCTGAGGTTACTTAGCCATTTTTGCATCCACCGGTGAAATACCCTGTTTTGGCAGGCCTGTATCTTTCTCCTCAAGAAAGATTAAAGAAAAATCAAATCATGAATAGGTAGCCAAACCAACTAGCTATAGGATAGTACCATGGTGTGGACATTCTTCTCAAACCATGAATTGTGGCAGGCATTCTCTTAAGGCTGTTGGGACCATTTTCTACCAAGATTGTTGGGACCAATTCTTCCTTAAATATATGATGTAGTTTGGTGAGGAAAGTGACATGGTTGTATTCTCCATACAACACTCTAGAGACTCACATTCTCAATACATTTTTCACATCATCCTATGAGGCATGGTGGGTGTTACAGCTGATTTTACCACACATGGTAGATCACACATTTATGGCCTTCCCTGTCCCTCTACAGACTCTTTGGACCCCATGGACTATTTTTGTACCTTTGATGTTTCCAATATCATCCCTAAAATTACCTGTTATTTTCCATACGCGACTTTTAAACCCATTCTCACATATATACGCGGATATGACCCTTAAACCCACGTACATCAGGATGTGTGCAAAAGGCCAAATATTTTTGGAGTTTTCCTTGATATGGATCCGAGTCACTTGTCTCTTGGCCTTCCATATGCCTTGAGATCACTCATATTTGACCTTCCATTACCCCATTGAAGCACTATATAATTAACCCTTTGGATACATTAAAGGAGGAGGAATTGAAGTGCAAGAAAACTATAGTCCATTGTTGTTGTAGCTTATACTTGAGTCTGCATCCATTTCTCCCTTGGAGCACTTTGTGTTCTTCCCAAGCTTGCCTTTTCTTGTGAGCTTGCTATTGAGAAATGGAGGATTGAGGTGGTGGAGGCCCAGGTGGAGGACTCAGTTTCTCCGGTTCCCAGACGTGCGAACAGAGGTTGTCATTCTTGTAATCTCTGATTTATATTAATATAAATATCTTTTCCTGTCCAATGATGTGCATTTAAATGAATATTGTATCCATGGATTCTTTTAATTTCTTATACATTATTGATTATATATGATAGAACAGGTCTAAGACAATTATATAGCATGCTTGTCTTGTTTGTTGATTGTTGAGAGAGCAAATTATTAACACAAGCGAGATTGGAAAAGCTCAACAGGGATCTACATCAACCATCCGGAATAAGGTATGTTTCAATATCCTTTAGTGTTAGATGTTTTATTTCTCTTGCATATAGGGAAGGGATTGATTTCTGCAATTACTCTGTCTCTTGTGGTACCCCAAGCCATAGGAAGTTTTCTCCATAACAGAATTGGTGACCATACTGGGGAGTTCCTAGTCATTTCCTTGGGGGTTTTTTCAGCATTCAATGTTCTTGAATTGCTCTGATTTCTCTGTTTCTGAGTCGGGTCTGGGGGAATGTTTGCCTAGTAGTGTCTGATAGGAGTAAATTTTGTCTCGGCTTGTCTATTTTCCTTCTTTTTTATCTCTTTTTCTTCCTATACGTGGGTTTTTCCTTCTCAGTCGCGTGTACACATGGGTTTTCCTGGAATATCTGCGTATGTACATGGATTTTCTGCAAACAGTCGTGTATGCCCTGAGTTTTGCATTTTTGGGGAAGATAAAGTGTTGTTGGGTGAGTTTGGATGATTGTTGAGTCTTCTTTGATGATTTTGGAGTCTGTATACACCTCTGTTTCTGACTAGAGACGTATTTTAGTTTAATTTTTTTAGAATGTTCTTGTCATTTCATTTTATATTTTTTTGTTCTGGGATTAGTGCATTGGGTCTCTTTTACCTTGGTGCTTTGCTTGGGTGTTGTCTGATAGTTCTTGCAGAGTCTAGGGGTTGTAGAGTCATACTTTTGTTTTTTATCTCATTTAATTCAAAAAATACAAAAACATTTGCTTTTTACATCATTATGCATTGTTTGCATTTTGCATGGTACTTGCATTAGGTTTGGTTGGAGAGTATTAGTCAGATTTTCATATAGGAATGATTGCATATTCATTTGAAGGAAAAAATTTCACTTCACGTAGTAGCATACCCCGTTTTTCATTTGACATAATGCATTTGCATTGATTGTTAGGTGTACATTTTACTTCTTGTTGCATCATAACATCATTTTTCCCTTTTGAGTAATAAGCCAATTAAAATCAACGCATAATAAAATGAATTACACTCTTTTCTTTTATAGGGTGCACCAATAATATTAGGTTTTAGGGTCTTGGAATAGTTCATTGTGAGTAAATTCTCCAAGACCAATAAATGAAACATTTGTGTGTCTGTCTAGGTGAGAGTGTGAAATTCCTTTATATAATTAGTGTTTCTCAGGATCCTCCTCTTATAAGGGAGTTAAGCATGAGGAAGTGTGAGCAGTTATGATTGGGATGACCCCTGGTTGTAACTGAGTAGCACCGGAGATATTTCCAGGATTGTATTCGTGTATGGGGGCTCTTTCGAAAGTTTCAGGATTTGCTACCCTGCCCATACGGTCAATCCCTCCTGTAACTGTTTGCCTGAGCATTGATTATATTGAGGTGACCTTAGTTTCCTTACCTAGGTTATCGAGGGGGTACTTCACAGAGGTTATTCTGCAGGTGTCCTGGCCAGGTAGGGGTCGGATAGCATAGTCGCTATATGCGTTGAAGCAGAGGACCACTATAATTGGTTACAAACCTTCGCTTGTTGTGTATGGAAGTCTCAAGCCTCTCCTAGGCGAGACATACCTGCTTCATTCGAGAGATCACATATCCTACCCTTGTTTGCTTGTTATTTGGCTTTACATTTTATAGGTGTATGCTAGTTTGCCTAGGGTTTGCGTAATTAGATCGATTCTTTTCATTTTTTGAGTCATTGTGGATTCAGGCGTGGCACTTCGCCATTCTCGTCGTTTAGCAGGACTTCCACCTTCCACGTCTCCTCCTCCTTTGGGAGAGAGAAATAGACAGTCTGGACAGACTACTTCTCACTTTGATTCACACACGATGGGAGATCACGAGGATGAGATTGCTAAGATTTCCTCTCCACCTCACAAGGTTAGGGATGAAGATCCTACTCCCATGTATGATCCTTCACTAGAAATACCTTCACATTCTATCTATGATCCCTCATTCACAAGTCACCGGTATTAGTTTCTAGGCGACAAGACTCACTATGAACCCACAAGAACTAGTCATGTTCGTTATGGCATGTCTAATATCCCTGTACCCGATCCGTCACATCATGTTGAGTCGGAAGTTGAACCTAGCACTATGCCTGGGGGCACTCCTATTCCTTTCCATGCAGAGAGATTTGGGAGCACTAGTCACATTGCACCTTCCATCCCCGTGGTGGAAGCAACCTCACATGTCCATCCTAGACCTATTGTTAGTAATCAGATGTGGATACTAGAATCGAAACGAGTGACCATAGGGAACACCACTTACATCCCTTCACATGTCCCTTCTTCCTCAAACCCTACTCCTTCGAATGAATTTTTAACAACCCTTCCTCCCCCTCATTCACGTGGTCCTTCGGGCCAGAATATTGCTCACTAGCCATGTTCGTACTATGACTGATCGCACGATAGTATCTCAGAGTCAATTACCTCCTATTGTGTTAGGAGTTCATATCCCTATTTCTTGATCATCTCATGGTCCATCACAAGGAGTTCCCCATATCCCTAACTATGGACATTCTCATGGGACATCCCATGGGACACCTTATGGAGCTTCTCATGGACAGTCTTATGGACTGCAGTATGGACAAAACTATCAACCCTATGCATGCGGGTATCAACAACCTACTTACTCTTCCAATTATGGATTTGTAGCACCGCATAATCAAGGTACACCACATCATAATGATTCCATGCAGCCCTATACGGGTCAAATGGGAGGGGGTTATTATGGCCAAGGCCATGGTATTTATAGCAATCAGCCTTACATGAACTAGAACTATCAGGGAGCGTGGCATAGACCAGCTCAACCTAGGCTCCCTTTCCTCGCAATGTTGAACTTACCTGACTTATCGACACTTATGAACGATCTGGTATCTCATGACCCGGCCTGGAAAGCCATCCCTAACAAGCTTCCTTCGGACATTCCCAAGTTCGAGGGAAAAGCTGGAGAAGATCCTAGTAAGCATGTCACTACTTTTCACCTTTGGTGCTCTTCCAATTCCTTACATGAGTATTCAATCCATTTGAGGTTATTTCAACACACCCTCACCGAGCCTGCTGTGAAAAGGTATATAGAGTTACCAAAGGGGGAATTTGTTTTATTTGATGACCTTGCCATGACTTTCCTCAATCACTGTCAGCTACCCATACGTTACGACGTTGGTACCAAGCTCTTGTCGACATTTCGGTAAGACAAAGCTACACATATCTCAGATCATATTCAATAGTGGCATAAATGGAAGCAGTTGATTAAAGCCTTTATACCACCGGAATTTCTCCTTGAGTGGTTCCTCATGTCATTGTTACCTTACATTGCAAAGGATGTTTCTACATCCGGAGTCCAAAATGAGGAACAAGCAATATTTAGGGCACAAGAGTTGGATTTGATTTACACTCAATCCAGACTTTTGTATGAGATTATACCCAATGCTCCATGATCTAGTTTCAATCCGAAGATCAAGCCTGGACCACATGTCGATGGCATTGTGGGTTGTACAAGTGCCAAACCTGTGGATTTGGTTGTGAAACAAGTGAGCCAATTGTCAATTAATCAATCCGCGATGGGACAAGCCACGACTTTGTCTCACCCTATCCAAACAGAGAGTGTAATTTCCATGCAATCGTCGAACCAAAAGGGAAACCACCAACTTGGAAGGAATAGGTAAAAAGGGAAAAATAATTATAAGGGTGGGAACAAGAATGAAAATTCTAATTACAATGACAAGAATGCTCATAATGCTGGGGGGTACAAGTGGTCTAAACATAAGGTAAAGTTTCCTTGCAAGTTATGTAAGGAGGACCACCTCACTCACTTGTGCCCTCATATGGAAGATGCCTCGAGGTTCATATCACAAGGCCCAGCCGTGCTAACTAATCATTTACCCAACAATCAAAATATGAACTTGAGGACCATTGATCCTCATTGTGCATCGGGTGGAGATCAAAACTCGCTAGAATCCAATAGGGGTCATGGTTGTGTTAACATGGTGCACGCTACTAAGGTTGTGACTCGTGCGAAGGATTATGGTTCATCACAACCATACCTTGGAAAGGAACCCGCTCCACCCAAGAGCCTTTTGCGTATCAAAAAACCTACGAATAAACCTGAAGTTGTACCTCACATTCCTAAGGGAGTCCTAAAGTGTTTAGGGCACAATCCTAATGCCCGAGCCACCCAGAACTATTTTGTTGTCGAGGATTTGGGCCAAACTCGCTGTGCAATGTCCACTGGAAGTACTTCAGACTTGTCCTCCACAGAGGAGAGCCTTGATTTCTACTCTTGGGGTTGATGATGATAACTCTTCTTCTATTCTCAAATTTGAAACCATGGGAATACAGCCTTGCTTGCCTTACTACGTGTCTCTTTTGATTCATGTAGAATGTCTTAATATGACCATCAAACGCACTATGATTGAGGAAGGTGTTGTTGCTTTCGTGATTTCTTTGTCATTTTGGAAGGGTTTGGGTTCTCCCGAGTTGTCTCAATCCGCTACTATGTCGATAGCTTTCTAGGGTATATCATTTCGGTCGCACGACATTCTTCCTTCTCTTAAGGTCCAATTGGGAGGGAAGACCGTCGCGATCGAGGTCGAGGTGGTTGATGCACCCCTTGACTACAATATTCTACTAGGATGGAATTGGATGTATAGTATGCAAGCTGTAGCCTCTTCTCTATTTCGAGTGGTATGATTTCCATTTAATGGGAAGATCGTTACGATTGATCAGACATCATTTTGTAATCCAAGTGTTAATGCATCATTGGGAGTTTCTATCCCGATTATCAATCATTCTCATCCAGCAACTAGGAGTGTGGGTGTGGGTATGTATCCGTATCTTATGGGAACCTTTAGTTGTCCTACACCCGTTCTTATGATCGGATATAGTTTTGGTGGGGCTTCATCCTCGTTGAATTCAGTGTCTTTCCGCACTACCCATATGGAAGATCCTTGGATTCTTCCTTCACCGATTCCTTCGATTGGACCTATCCAAATGGATGTTTCGTTGCCTGCAATGATGGTAGCATATCAAGAAAATCTTGGTCAAGTTGCAAAGCCTAGTCATTCCTCTTTGCAGATGGAAGAGGAGGACCCATATGTGCTGCCTACATGGGAAGTTGAGTCCTCTCATGCACATGATTGCCTTGATGATGTTTTTCCATTGGATGAAGCAATTATTGAGGCCATGTCTAGATTTGAGCCGCCTTGGGAAGAATTACATCATCGATCATATTTTCTTCCTGAGCTCGACCGTATGGAGTGTGATGAATTTAGGGTGATTATTAGCAAGGAGATTGGTAGTCCTATGGTTCCATTGAGCTCTCCTAGTCAACTGGCCGATGGTAAAATGACGAATTTATCACCTACTATTCCTATCAATATTTCTCGCGATCCTGTCAAAGTTGAGAATGCCTACACTGGGACGATTTATTCCCCTTATGAGATCAATGAGTATACCGAGCTATTTAAAGAGTTTCGTGACATGTTTGCTTAGTCATACAAGGAAATGCCAGGTATTGACCCTCATATTATCGAACATAAGATTAATACCTATCTGGATGCAAAGCCAGTTCAACAACATTTGCACGCAGTGAATCCTACAAAAGCACCCACCATGAAGGCAGAGATAGAGAAACTGTTAAAAGCTAGTTTTATCTATCACGTTGCCTTGATGAAGTGGGTTTCAAATCCTAGTCCAGTTGATAAGAAGAAGGGAGTGATCCGTATATGCACTGATTTTCATGACTTAAATCATGCTTGTCCTAAGGATAATTTTTCCACACCATTTATTGATCATATTTTGGATGAGTGTGCGAGAAGTGAGGTATTCTCCTTCATGGACAGTTTTTCGGGATATAATCAGATTCAAATCAAACCTGAGGATCAACATAAGACTGCATTTATTTGTCCTTGGGGTACTTTTGCATATCGAAAGATGCCTTTCCGCCTTAAAAACATCGAAGCTACATTTCAGTGGGCTATGACCTTAATTTTTCATGATCTCAAAACAATTATCGAAGTGTATTTGGATGACCTCACTGCTCATTCTCGTTTGAGAGTGCGTCATCCATACCATTTGAGATTAGTATTTGAAAGATGTTGTCATTACCAAGTTCGTTTAAATCCTCATAAGTGCATCTTTTGCGTGACTATTGGTCGCTTCCTAGGGTTCATTGTATCTAGGGAGGGTATAAGAGTAGATCCCTTAAAGGTTGAGGCAATACTTCAATTGTCTCCCCCGCATAATATTAGACATCTTCATTGTTTGCAAGGCATGGCAAATTTCTTGCAGAGATTCATAGTTAATTTTTCCAACTTGAGTAAAGGATTGATGCATCTTTTAAAGAAGAACACCCCTTTTTGTTGGGATGAGCAAGCCCAAGAGTCCTTTGATGCTCTTACGCAAGCCTTAGCATCGGCCCCGGTGCTTAGTCCATCTGACTATAGCTGTGATTTATTGATTTATGTGGCCGCGTCCATGGAGATGATTGGTATGGTTTTGGTTCAGGAGGATGAGGAGCTCCACGAGCATGTCATATATTATTTGAGCCAAAGCCTTATTGATGCAGAAATCCATTAGTCCCATGTGGAGAAACTTGCCTTGGCCACCGTTCATGCGGTTCAGAGATTGAGACATTACAGTCTCCTTCGTCGAACCTTGGTTGTAGCTCATATCAATCCATTTTAGTTCGTACTCACTAGAAGGATGATTGGGGGAAAATACAATAAATGGACCGTTAATTTTGCAAGA
Source organism: Pseudotsuga menziesii (assembly GCA_001517045.1). Classification (NCBI taxonomy): domain Eukaryota; kingdom Viridiplantae; phylum Streptophyta; class Pinopsida; order Pinales; family Pinaceae; genus Pseudotsuga; species Pseudotsuga menziesii. The sequence continues at coordinate 240,754 of LPNX010284389.1, read as the reverse complement.
GTTCGATCTCGAATTCGTTTTGGCAAAATCGAACAAATCGTTGATCTTTGCGGAGCTCATGTTTGATTTTCCAAGTTTGGAGGAGGAAGAGGTTTATGAGGATACGTTTTTCGATGAGCATATTTTCCTTATCTCAACTTTGGACCCATGGTATGTGGATATCATTGTATATTTGCAAACGTTGAAGGTCCCTACTCACCTTTCACAGGATGAGCGATGAAGATTACATCATATAGCTAAGAACTACCTTATAGTGGATAACACTTTGTACTGTCGTGGGGTAGATTCCATTTTACGTCGTTGTTTAACCCTTGATGAGGCTGAGGTTGTGTTGAATGATTTCCATGGAGGGGCGTGTGGTGGTCATTTATCTGGGCTTTCTACAGCCCAAAAAATTTTGAGAGCGGGATATTTTTGGCCGTCGATCTTCAAATATTTCGTTAATGCGGTCAAGAAGTGCCACCCTTGACAGGTGTTTGCACGCAATATGCGCTCGCATCCATCCCCATTACATCCTATTATTGCCGCTGGTCCCTTCACCAAGTGGGGGCTTGATTTTATGGATTGCAACCTAGCTTCGGTTGGGGGGCATCATCACATTATAGTGGCTGTCGATTATTTCACGAAATGGGAAGAGGCTATGCCCAAGATTAAATCCGACAATGAGACAGCCGCTCATTTCATTTTCAACCAAATTATTACTCGGTTTGGATTTCCGAAAGAGCTTGTCACTAACCATGGTAGGCACTTTCAGAATAAAATGATGGAATAGTTGGCTTCAAAGTTAGGGTATAAGCAGGAGCACTCATCTTCTTATTACCCTCAGGTGAATGGACAAGTTGAAGCAGTGAATAAATCACTTAAGTCCATTCTCCAACAAACCATTGCACAAAGCAAGACGAATTGGCATATCATGTTATATCCGGCTTTGTGGGCCTATAGAACTGTAGTTAAGAATGCCACTAGTTTCTCTCCATACTAGCTTGTGCATGGGATGGAGTCTGTCTTACCGGTTGAATGTAAAATCCATTCCTTGAAGTTAGCTATAGATATTTTACCAGACACTTCCACATTGGAAGAACGTTTGGTCCACTTAGAGCAGCTTGATGAGCGGCGTCGAGATGCCTTAGTGGCTCTAGAAGTAAATAAGTGTCGTGTTAAGGTCCAATATGATAATTTTGTCCTTCAGAGGAAGTTTAGTGAAGGTGATTTGGTTCTTTTGTGGGATCAAGCTAAAGAACCCTTGGGGGCAGGGAAGTTTAATCCCATGTGGCATGGTCCTTACATGGTCAAACATGTGTTAGAGAAAGGGTGCCTATGAGTTAGTGGATTATGAAGGGATAGCCTTGGCGGAGCCTAGAAATGGGATCTATCTTAAAAAATACTATGCATGTTCTTCAGCGAGGGTAGCTTTTTGTATAATGATTGTACAGTTTTTGAGTTGCATAGTTAGGTTTTCTTATGGTGATTAGGTTTGTTGATTAGCTTCTATTTCTTATGGCAGATGTCAATGGAGTCTTCTGTTTACATAGGATTTGTTGATGGTGCTAGCCGTCACACTCAAAACTCAGCTTCAGCTGCGTGGGTGATTTATACTCCTACGGGTCAAGTATTGTCTTTAGGAGGCGTATGTTTACGGCCTTCTTCAAACAATGTTGTTGAATATAGTGTCATTATTGAGTTATTGCGTGATTCTATTTCACATGGTGTTCTCTCTCTTAAGGTACATCTTGATTTGTAGTTAGTGGTTTCACAGCTTAATGGCTTGTATCGTATTAGGGATCCGATATTATTACAAAGATTCTTACGTGTGAGATTGCTAGAATAGCAATTTGAAAATATAACATACATCCATGTTTCAAGAATTTTTAATCAAGTTGCTAACTCATATGCTAACTATGTGTTAGATTGGCATTCATTTCATAGACCATAAGCATATCACAAACATACATTTTCGCACACATGTAAATAAATAAAATCGATCATCATAAAAGTTTTTCATTAACATCCAAAATGTGGCATCATAATACATAAGTGTCATAATACAAAATTGGAGCTTCTAAGCCACCAAAATATAATGCACGGTCGTACAAAAAGAAATACTCTCATGTCTCTAAGCCTGAGGAGGAGGAGGGGGGTTATGATCATGGTAACACACCATGGCTCTAGCTAGCCATCAAAATAATTGAACCCATGACCATGGTACACCAACAACCTGGCACTACATGGCCTCAGGAAAGTCCTCGACTTGCGCCATGGGTACCCTATGTGTCAAGCGTATGAAGTTTGTGTGGATGCTTTGGAGCGTCCGCTCCGCATCCACACCCATGATATTGTCTCCCCTTCCCCTCTGTCTATGACAAGGGAAACCATTCGGTCACCGTGGTGCAACATTTGCATACACATGACAGATTATCACTATGTGTCATCACACCAAAACATGTCTTTTGAGTCAATATATCAAAAAACACACAAAAAAAATTAATAATTCAAAAAACTTAAAAGGTGGGTTTGGGATTCGTTACCTATGTCGCCATATGCCGCTCCTGGTGGTAGGGTCATGTCCAGATCTCCATGAAAATATATCCCTGCATAGGGGTAGTCATCGATGGCAATGATCTGCCTCTGCCACCATGGAAAGAAGTCTGCAGGGTAGGGGTTATCCACCCTACCTCTGCCCAGTCTGCGCATAACATTTTCCCAACGTCGTTGGGCCAGATCTCGAACTCTGTGTGGAGGAATGTCCACTCTAGGGCTTAGCCCCGGTACACGCTCAAAGAAGAACGTGCTCAGTATGCTACTGAAACCTAAGTTTCTCACCATGCCCATCTTGCAGTCACTGAGATGATGCTTCATGTTGCTCAACAGCACAGTGCTCCAGTCATACATTATGGGTCTCATACACTCCACCACATAGAACATCAGTGGCCGAGAGGCCTAGTGGAGTGAAGCTAAGCCGGCTATCCTTCCGAGTGCCAATGGTATGGCATTCGGTCCCAGTACCTAGATAGAGTTTGTCGATATTTGACTCCCAACCTTTTCCGTGTCCAAAAAGCAGTACACCGCAATGTACTCATCAATAGTCAATCCACCTCCAGGCCCGTGAGATCGGAGATTTACCACCTCTCCTCATCGAGATAAACCAATGATCAAGTATATGTCCTCAATTTCTATTGTGAGCGACATCTCATCCATGTGAAAACTCTCAGAGTCTAGATCCCAATAATCCACTAGCATCTGGAGGAGTCTTGGTTTGGCCCTCAGGCTACCAATACACCAAAACTTATACAAACCACATGCACGCAATGCTTGTTGGGCCATCAAGTCACCTTGCACGGCCTCTTCTACATCACCATGTTCCCTCTCCCTCCATTCTAAAACCATCCTGCACAAAAAACAAGAGATTTGATCATTATTTACCTTTGAAAACCTCAACCGCGGTCTCATACATGACTGTTTGCAAAACAGCCACGTATGTACATGGGTTTGGGCGTTTTTTCCATGTATGGCCAGCCCTATACGAGGAAAAAAAACCCGATACCCGCGTGGGCTGAAATGCACAATTTAGGATGGCCTAGAAAATTAAATCGACTAAGAAAACTTAAAAAATTTGCATGAAATAGGAAGAGGAGGACATGAGGAGTTACCTGGATCAAACGGTGTCAAATTTCATCGGACAATGCTCCCAGAATTCAAGTTGGAAGTTTTGAGTTCAAATGGGTAAAAATTTCAAAATGATATGGAAGTTTTAAATTTTTTACTATTTATAGAAATTTTTTGAAATGTTTTACCCACTGTCTATAGTTTTGACCGTTTCTGACAATTTTGGACCATTTTGAACTAATTTGATGATGTAGGAGTCTGTTTTGAACGCGGTTTGACCGTGGTTTTGACCTGTTCTTGTCGATTTTAGTTATTATGTCTAAATTGGCATATAGGTTAGGTTTCACATCCGTTTGCACTTTGCATGATCTTATGATCGTTTCATTATAACCTTAGGTATGGACCCATTCTATCTTGTCACGGAACCTCCTTGTTGCTTTTAGAAGTGGCACCATGTGAATGGTAGAGATTGACCATACATGGGTACCCTAGTTAGCTCTTGTTTTTCATTTGGTGCCCATGTCGAAATTTTTCCTTTAGGGTGGGGGATTCCTTTGTATAGTATCGCCATGACTTTGCGCAAGAGCTTCATACTCCTCTTGATCGTTTTGCTGGCCTTTTCCCAAAGACTCCCTTATGTCAAGTTGTAATTGCATTATCATGAGTTTTGCTTGCTTTATTGAGCCTTATATCAACTTCCCTGACTTTGATTATCAGCCATATAGTCCGATCTTGTCTCGTTTCTAGCCAAGCAGAGCCATTTTATATATCTTTTGCAGCTTGATTCCCCATTTTTACCAGGAGTGGACTTTCCCCTGAGTGTCGTTATCCTACACATGTTTCCTTGCATTGAGCATAGGTATGTTTCGTTGCTTGGAACTAGTTTATTTGCCCCTTGACACTCATCTCCTCCTAGTATATAACTATAAAGCACTTTTATTCTTTTTCAAGCTTTTCAAAATATTTGAAAAAGTCCAAAAAAAAAAATCAAAAAACCAAAAAGCCAGACAGGAAAAGTGTTGGTTGTGGAACCTAATCTTCCATATCCAGAGATATTATTCAGTTGCGATTGTAACCCAGGAGTATTGTACACTCATTCCCCCTACCTTGGGATGTTTGTTGGCCAATAGTATTGCGGACCCATGGTATTGGGTTAACCCTAGAGTTTTCCCATTGTATTTCCCCTATAAAAGAAAGCATTGTAAAATGACTAAGTATGGTATTGTATTGTATTGGAAGAGAGACCGTGAGAGCGTGACGAGGAAGTGCAGTGGTTTTGTTGTAGGGTGTATCCCTTCAACTTTCTGGACTGTAATAAAAGGACTAGCAATTTCTTTGTGGACATAGCCCATCGTTTGGGTGAACCACGTTATATATGTGTCTCTCTATAGTGTTTTAATGTGTTTTGCATCTTTTTTATTGATTTAACTGTATATCAGTTATTGCTCTGTGGTCCTACTTTCTAACAATTGGTATCAGAGCCAAAAGCTCTATTTGGTTGGTAAACTCGTAAGGAAAAAGGGTTCCTGGCTCGAGTGGGAGCAATGGTGGAAGAAAGAAAGTTTAGGGTTGAGAAATTTAATGGCCAAAACTATCAGTTATGGAAGATGCAAAATGGAGGACTATCTATACCAGAAGGATCTGTACCTGCCATTGGGCGGAAAAGCAAAATAGTCGGTGACTATGAAGGATGAAGAATGGGAGGTTATTGACAGAAAGGCACTAGGAACAATACGGCTATACCTGGCTTCATTGGTGGCCTTCAATATTTCGAAAGAAAAAACAATAGAGGGTGTGATGAGCGCATTGAGTAAGCTCTACGAAAAACCCTCAGCTTCTAACAAGGTATTTTTAATGAAGCGTTTATTTAATATGAAGATGTCGAAAGGTGGATCTATTGCTGACCATTTAAATGAGTTTAATACACTTACCAGTGAGTTAAGTTTTGTAAAAGTGAACTTTAATGATGAGGTTAGGGCTCTTCTAATCTTGTGCTCATTGCCAGAAAGCTGGAATAGCTTGGTCATGGTTGTAAGTAACTCTGTCCCTAGTTCAAACACTCTTAAGTTTGATGATGTTGTTGGTGTTATTCTTAGTGAGGAAATGCGAAGAAAAATCATTGGTGATACATCAGGTAATGCGTTGACCATGGAGTGCAGAGGGAGACAAAATGAGAGAGGAAGGAGCCTAAGAAATCACGGCTAGTCTAAAAAGGGAAGATCCAAGTCCAGATTTAGAAAAATAGAGTGCTGGAACTGTGGTAAGAAAGGACATCTGAAGAAAGACTGTAGAGCTCCAAAGAAAAAAGGAGACGGACAGCAAGAGACTACTCAGGAAGCGAATGTAGCGGGTGATGTGTTACAAGAAGCTTTGATTCTTGCATTAGATAATAATAGTGATTACTGGGTAATAGATTCAGGGGCTTCATGTCATGCTACACCCCATAGGAAATTCTTTCATGATTATGTTCAAGGTGATTTTGGGCATGTGTTATTGGGGGATGATGAACCATGTAAAATTTATGGAAAAGGTAAGGTACATATTAAGTTAAATAATGGAAGTGAATGGATGCTAAAGGATGTAAGGCACATTCCTACTATGAAAATAAATATGATCTCAACAGGGCAGTTGGGAGATAGCGGTTGTTTGTCTACGTTTGGAGAAACGTGGTGGAACGTCACTAAAGGATCAATGGTAATTGCAAAAGGAGATAGGATAGGTACGTTATATTTGTGTCCTCATAATACTGATTATTCTATCTCTGTAGCTTCCACAGAAATAGGTACAGCATTGTCCCATCATAGGCTTGGCCACATGAGTGAGAAGGAGATGCATATTCTCCACTCAAGGAAACTACTTCCTGATATGAAGCAGGTAAGTTTGGAATTCTGTGAGAACTGAGTTTATGGAAAATAGAAGAGAGTTAGATTTCTCAGGGTTGGGAAACAAAAGAAGAGTGAAAAGTTAGAGATTGTCGATACAGATGTATGGGGACCAGCTCAGGTACAATATCTTGGTGGCTCTCATTATTATGTTACTTTTATTGATGATGCAACTAGAAAAACTTGGGTTTATTGCATCAGACAAAAATCTGATGTGTTTGATACTTTTAAGAAGTGGAAGCTTTGGCTGAGAATGAGACAAGAAAAAGGTTGAAATGTCTCAGATCTGATAATGGAGGTGAGTACTGCAGCAAGGAGTTTGATAGTTACTGTTCACACAATGGGATTCTCAGAGAGAAGACAGTCCCTGGAACACCCCAAGAAAATGGTGTGTCAGAAAGGATGAACAAAATGACCATGGAGTGTGCAAGGTGTATGAGATTGCATGCAAGATCACCCTTACAGTTTTGGGTTGATGTTGTAAACACTTCTATTTATTTAATAAACAGAGGCCTTGAAGCACTTTGGATGGTGGAATTATAGAGGAGGCATGGACAGGAAAACAAGTAAAATACTCATTTCTGAGAACTTTTGGTTATGAAGTATTTGTCCATATTGATAAAGATGATAGAACAAAGCTTGAGGCTAAATCCAAGAAATGTACCTTTATTGGATACAGGGTTGATGATTTTGGTTATCGCTTATGGGATCTTAAAAATCGCAAAATCATTAGGAGTAGAGTTGTAGTATTAAATGAAAAGGTCATGTACAAAGATCAGTTGTAGGGAAAGAAAGAAGAAAAGGAAAACACAGAGTACACAGTGCTTGATGAAATCAAAGAAAATGAAGTTCCAAAAGCACCAGAAAATCAAGAGCAGCAGCAGGTACCTGAAACTCCTGCAACTATAAGAAATTCTACCAGGTTAAGTAGACCCCCTAAACAATTCTCTCCTCCGTTGTATTATTTATTGATGACTGATTCTAGTGAACCGGAATGTTTTGAAGAAGCAATGCAGGTAGAAACTAGAAAGAAGTGGGAGCAAGGCATGGATGAGGAGATGGACTCATTAGTAAGAAACCAGACTTGGGATATGCTTAAGTTTCCTGCAGAAAAAGGGGCATTGTATAATAAATGGGTTTACAGGTTGAAGAAAGAAGATGGAGGAAAGAAGCGATACAAGGCTAGACTTGTTGTAAATGGGTTTGCACAAAAGAAAGGTATAGACTTTGATAAAATATTTTCTCCTGTTGTTAAAATGACTTCAATTAGAACTATTTTAAGTATAGTGGTGGTAGAAGATTTGAATCTTGAACAGTTAGGTGTAAAAATGGCCTTTCTCCATGGGGATTTGGAGGAAGATATTTATATGCAGGAGCCACAAGGGTATGAGGTCAAAGGAAAGGAGAATTTGGTTTGCAGGTTGAAGAATAGCTTGTATGGCCTGAAGCAAGCTCTAAGGCAGTGGTATTTAAAATTTGATAAGTTTATGACAGAACAAGGTTATGATAGATGTCATTCTAACCATTGTGTTTATTTCAAGAGGCTAGATAATGGAAGATATATTATCGTTTTATTGTATGTGGATGGCATGCTTGTTGTAGGGTCTAACATGCAAGATATAAATGTGCTCAAAAGAAAACTAGCTAAATCATTTGCGATGAAGGATTTGGGTGCTATAAAGCAAATCCTTGGTATGAGAATAAAAAGAGACAAGAAAAATCACAAATTGACATTGTCTCAAGGTGAGTACATAGAAAAGGTGTTGTATAGGTTTAGAATGCAGAATGCAAAATCAGTCAGTACACCTTTGGCGAACCATTTCAAACTAAGCAAGGATATGTGTCCAGAGACACAGGAAGAGATAGATTACATGTCCAAGATTCCATATTCATCAACGGTTGGGAGCTTGATGTATGCCATGGTGTGCACAAGACCAGATATTGCACATGCAGTGGGAGTTGTGAGCAAGTATATGAATAATCTAGGTAAAGAGCATTGGAAAGTAGTACAGTGGATTCTCAAGTATTTGAGAGGTACCACTTCTTATGCATTATGTTTTGGAGGTTCAGACACTGTTCTACAGGGATATGTTGATGCAGATATGGCTAGTGTTAAAGATATGAGGAGGACCACCACATGGTATGTGTTTACTGTAGGTGGAACAACAGTAAGTTGGATTTCAAAACTGCAACAGGTTGTTGCACTTTCAACAACGGAAGCAGAGTATGTTGCTGCTACAGAGGCTAGTAAGGAGATGATTTGATTGCAAAGGTTCATGGAAGAATTGGGTAAGAAGCAGGAGAATAGTAGGCTATACAGTGACAGCCATAGTGCCATTCATCTTGCAAAGAACTCAGCCTTTCATTTGAAAACTAAACATATACAACTCAAGTACCACTTCATAAGATTTTTTCTAGATGAAGAACTGTTAAAACTAGAAAAGATACACACTAGCCAGAATCCTGCAAACATGTTGACAAAGGGAGTAACCAAAGAGAAACTGAGTTCCTGCTCGATTTTTGTTGGCCTTTAAGCATGAAGATGAAAAGAAGAAATTTTCCAAGTCCAAGGTCCAGAGCATAGTCCAGGAAGTGCAGTAGCGGTGGAGTTGCTGTGATCAGTATCCAAGTGGGAGATTGTTGGTTGTGGAGCCTAATCTTCCAGATCCAGAGATATTATTCAGTTGTGATTGTAACCCAGGAGTACTGTACACTCATTCACCCTACCTTAGGGTTTGGGGGTGGAGCCCCCTAGAAATTTTTTTGGGATGTGTGTTGGCCAACAATATTGCGAACCCATGGTATTGGGTTGACCCTAGAATTTTCCCATTGTATTTCCCCTATAAAAGAAATCATTGTAAAATGACTGAGTATGGTATTGTATTGTATTGGAAGAGAGACTGTGAGAGCGTGAAGAGGAAGTGCAGCGGTTTTGCTGTAGGGTGTATCCCTTCATCTTTCTGGACTATAATAAAAGGACTGTCAATTTCTTTGTGGACATAGCCCATTGTTTAGGTGAACCACGTTATATATGTGTCTCTATGTAATGTTTTAATGTGTTTTCCATCTTGTTTATTGATTTAACTGTATATCTATTATTGCTCTGCATTCTTGTTTTCTAACAAAAAGATGTTATCTTTGGCAGCAGTCAAGTCATGTCGCCTTTTAACAAAGCACTGTACATCACATTCGTTGGTTGGGTTAATAGTTTGACTTTAGGAGCTGTAATTGTTTCTCTGAGTTTATCTCCAATGGCTGGTTAAGCTTCCAGTCCCTATGGAGACTCTGTCAATGCCTCTTGTGTCACAGATATGTCCCATTTTTTGTATATCGAGTCTATGCTACCTACATTCAGTCACCATTCGCCTTTATGCTCTTGTTAAAAGGAATTTGAATCCTGAGTCGTCCATTCCTCATTTTTCTTGAATTTGCATGTCGGTCATTCCCGTTCCTGGTACTGGTTCATGCACATTATGATCGAGTCCTTCCATATTATACAGCTTTGTTGAGTACCTTGTGTTGGATGATGGGGGATGCCTTAATTCCCTCCTTCCATTGGATTTCATCCCATCAACTTCAGATCATTTATTCTGGGATAGGATTCTAGAGTCATTTTGAGTGCCTTGGGACTTGCAGTTATCAGTGGCAGGTTCTCTCCCCATCGACAGTTTTGGGAATACATCAATGTCCCTTGATTGATGGATTATTTCAAGTGTTCGACCTCAACACATTTATTCACACTTGGTAGATTGCACTCTAGTACCTTGATTCCCATTTTCATTATCAGTGGGTGATCTCACGTCTATTAACGGTATAAATCAATGACCGCTAATCAGATGATGGACTACTATGTTCGACCTCGACACCTTTATTCACGTAGTAGGACATGTACTCGTAGCGGTTTGTGTAGAAGAATTTCCAAATTGGTGTCCTTCCAGATATGCTACCTCCTTGATCGTGCCAGTGTTCATGAGATTTCAACTCTTGTGACTTGATTCCAGTGTATGTCAGATATCTTCTGTCATTATGGAGATCTTGATCCATTGTTTATCTTCAGCTTTCATGGAGATCATGATCCTTTATATATCTTCATCATGGAGATTCTGATCTATCTATATTGTACATGGAGATGACCACACATGTCATATTTTGTATCATGCCTATTCATGGCCATTGTACTCTTATGCGTCAAAGACTGTTGTATGTACTTGCAGTCACATGCAGAGATATTTGTACTGTATTGTTGGATGGTTGGTTCTCCCACCTGGTTCTTCATCACTCCACTTCTAGGATGGACTTATAATGTTTTTTGGCCATCGTATCACCCCTCTGACCTCACATATTAGGGGGCATCTATTACAGCTGATTTTACCATACATGGTATATCACACATTTATGGCCTTCCCTGTCCCTCTGTAGACTCTTTGGACTCCATGGACTATTTTTTTACCTTTGATGTTTCCAAGACCATCCCTAAAAATACCTGTTATTTTCCATACACGAATTTTAAACCCATTCTCACGTATATATGCGGATATGACCCTTAAACCCATGCACATCGGGATGTGTGTAAAAGGCCAAAGATTTTTGGAGTTTTCCTTGATATGGATCCAAGTCACTTGTCTCTTGGCCTTCCATATTCCTTGAGATCGCTCGCATTTGACCTTCCATTACCCCATTGAAGCACTATATAAGGAACCCTTTTGATACATTGAAGGAGGAGGAATTGAAGAGCAAGAAAACTATAGTCCATTGTTTTCATAGCTTATACTTGAGTATGCATCCCTTTGTCCCTTGGATCACTTTGTGTTCTTCCCAAGCTTTCCTTTTCTTGTGAGCTTGCTATCGAGAGATGGAGGATTGAGGTGGTGGAGGATTAGGTGGAGAACTCAGTTTCTCTAGATCGCATGCGTGCCAACAGAAGTTGTCATTCTTGTAATCTCTAATTTATATTAATAGAAATATCTTTTCATGTCCAATGATGTGCATTTAAATGAATATTTAATCCATGGATTCTTTTAATTTCTTATATATGCTAGAGTAGGTCTAACACAATTATATAACATGATTGACTTGTTTGCTGATTGTTGAGAGAGAAAATTGTTAACACAAGCGGGACTGGAAAAGCTCAATGGGGATCTACATCAACCATCCGGAATAAGGTATGTTTCGAGATCCTTTAGTGTTAGATGTTTTATTTCTCTTGCATATTGGGAAGGGATTGATTTTTGGATTTACTCTATCTGTTGTGGTACCCCAAGCCATAGGAATTTTTCTCTGTAATAGTGGGCATTTCCTTAAGGCCACTTGGGCAGATTTAACACCAAGTCCATACTTAGAAAAATTTCTCAATTTGGTCTAATCTACATAAAACAACCTTTTGGTAGGTCCATAAATATTTATTCATCCACTTCCAAGACAATTTGAAGACATGGTCAGGTAGGCCAAATACCAATCTACAAGACCCCCATGTGCTGCGGGCATTTACTCTAACCCATAATTTAGGGTGGGCATATTTTTTAGGATACTTAGCCATTTTTGCATCCATTGCTGAAAAACCATGTATTGGCAGGCCTGTATCTTTCTCCTCAAGAAATATTAAAGCAAACTCAAATCATGAATAGCTAGCCAAACCAACTAGCTATAGGATGGTACCATGGTGCGAGCATTCTTCTCAAACCATGCATTGTGGCGGGCATTCTCTTAAGGCTGCTGGGACCAATTTTGACCACTTTTCTGAAAATTTTCCTCATGGAAGGGTGGATTTTGTATAGTTGGGTGGTCTCATTGTTTCTTGCATGGCAACCTTGGAAATTTTGGCATGGCAACTTGAGGTAAACTCTATTGTTGTAGTTTTTCTTCAAGATTTTTTTACCTTGGATATTTTAGGGTTTGGTCTAACTTGGGCATTTGTAGGTATGGTTGCTACTAGAGTGACGGTTCATTATTGTTCACGAGGTGGTGTCTTAGCTATCTTGCTTCCACAACTACAATTAGCTCAAGTAAGTGATTTTCTTTTCCTTATGAGAATTGTAAATTGTAATGTGTAACCCTGAAATATTTTCTTTGGCTTTTGGATTTTATGAATTTATCTATGAAAATGAGGGTTGTTTTTATGCATCCCCAAGTTCTATTTTTCATCCTTACATCCATGTGATATACAATGAGTAATGCTAATTGAATATATACATATCAAAAACAACCACAAACCCCATTATCATGATAAAGATTAGGGAAACTCAATGTATGAAAATGGAAACCACTTGTAACTCAATAGGGAGTAAGCTAATTGGTGGATAATTCATTGAAACTTAATCTTCAAAAGGAAATGGGACCCTGCCCTTCAAATTTGATCCCTGGTGGGGAGACTTTTTATAATGTCTCAGACCCCGAGGCTAATCCTCGAAATAGGATCTAAAACTGTTTACAGTCATAATCAAACATTAACAACTAGAGCATGGTACTTCTTCCACGATTTACATATCTTTAAAAAAAAATCATGGAGCAAATGTGTGTGCTCAATCTGGATGGAAGCATGACATTTCTGGTTGTGAACTCATAGGTAGTGAAAATGATGTCTCAAGATGCTTCTGGTTGCTCATTTCTAACTGGGCTCAACCACTTGTCCATCTATCGAGTCAGCAACATGTCCTTTCCCTTTGTGTTTGTTCCATGCTCAAGGAACCTTTCTACATGGGCTCAAAGCTGGAAAAGGAGTTTATATATATCCTTTCCATGCTCATCTTTATTCACAGCTTCCCCCTTGCTTCTGGCATAAACAAGCCTCTGCAGTGGCTTGTCATTCAACTACTCCTCACGACCTCGGAAAAGGTTGGTGGGTGGGGTGCATGAAAGCTATGACGAAGACCTTGGGCCCTTGATGCTCTAGTACAAGCATTCACTCCCACAAAAAATAGGTGCATCTCTCAAAGTGGTGTATGGCATCTGCTCCCCAATGGTTGGTGCTTCCCTGGTGTGAAAACCCAACGTGATAGATGAGCTTGGAATCAAGCTCACCAACCAACAACACACCTAGAATAACAAGATTCTCAAACTTGATTTCCATTGCAAACATATTGGAATCCTTAGAACCTCTTAGTAGAATGATACTGCGAGTTTTCTTCTACACTAGCTCATCCTATGCACCTCAATGGCTTTGAAAGGTGGTGTTTATATAGGATTGGAAAACTAGACAAGGGGATGAACTGTCAACATTTTCACACATTTCATCGTCAATTAGCCTGGTCAACCATACACTTCAGGGCATATGGACTGGACGTCTTCTAGCCCTTTCGCTCCTCTGATGACAATACCAGAACCATTATTTCACTACATTTCCCCTGCTATGTGTGGCGATTAGATTTGTTGTTCCACTTCTTGTATTTTCATGATATCTTTCTGATTTCACACGCCATCCATATGACGGGTATCTGGTTTTGGGAGAGATGGCACTGCTGCGGGGATGATTTATCCTGCTGGTGTATCACAAATGGCGTCGGGGAAATAAATTAATTGTTGGGAAGGCATATCGTACGTGAGGGCGTCTTCTCCACTTATATTTTTTTTTTTTTTTTAATGTTGCATAACCCTCGTGTTTCTCCATGCACTCAGTATCGTAGATCTGTTCATCTTTGTGATCTAAGCCCTCAATACACAAAATATTCATACCCAAAACTCAACACAATCAACCTGCACAGCTTGATTTGGGGAGATCAATATCAACCGTCAATCCCTAAACTACCTTCATCGGTACTGATCAACCTTGAGAACTTTAACATTCTGCTAACCATTTTTCATCTGAACGAGTGAGCAAATTCTGATCGCAGAATGCTTCTAACCCATTGATCTACCCAACATATTGTTTCAACCGTAGATCTTCGCAACCCCTACCACTTTCCTCAGATCGAATTCGTAACTTTCTTCTTGCTAGTTCAATACACAGAATTGTTTGAGACCATAGATCTATCACTGCCTTCATCTCAACCATCTGATTTTCTTGCGGACTAACCTTTTTCGCAATTTGAAAATTTTTCTCCCTCCGAGCAGGTTCACCACGCAAAATTATTTAGGGTCGTTGATCTCACCTTGTGCCGATCTCGACTCTCCAACATTACACCCATTTAATGGACTCCGCAAATCTCGAAATTAAATCCTTCCTCGCATCTCCGCTCCATGGAATCACTTTCTTTCGTTGATCCAACAGCTCCATCCGATGGCTCCACTCTCCATCTAATGGCTCCATGGTGGAAAAACTTGCTAACCAATTAACCTGAAAGGCTCTCCCACAAAATTCCTCAAATAAGATCATTTTCAAACCTTTGGGAAGGAGACATAGATGAACATAAATCAACATTCAATGATGATGATGAAGATGATGAT
>LPNX010284389.1:220890-223390 GCA_001517045.1 Pseudotsuga menziesii | reverse complement strand
CTGGAAGGTCTTCTACACCCACCGCTACGAGTACATGTCCTACTATGTGAATAGAGGTGTCGAGGTCGAACATAGTAGTCCATCGTCTGATTACCGGTCATTGATGTATACCATTAACAGACGTGAGATCACCCACCAATAATTAAAATGGGAATCAAGGTACTAGAGTACAAACTAACAAGTGTGAATAAATGTGTTGAGGTCGAACACTTGAGAGAATCCATCAATCAGGGGACATTGATGTATTCCCAAAACTGTCGATGGCGAGAGAACCTGCCACTGATGACTGCAAGTCTCAAGGCACTCAAAATGACTCTAGACTCCAATCCCAGAATAAATGATCTGAAGTCGATGGGATGAAATACGCTGGAAGGAGGGCATTAGGGCATCCCCCATCATCCAACACGAGGTACTCAGCAAGGCTGTATAATATGGAAGAACTCGATCAAAAGGTGCACAAACCAATAACTGTACCGGGAATGGACGACATGCAAAGTCAAGATAACTGAGGAATGGCCGACTCAGGTTTCAACTTCCTTCGAACAAGAGCATAACAGTGTATGGTGACTGAATGAAGGTAGCATAGACTCGATATACAAATTGGGACATCTCTATGACGCAGGAGGCATCAATAGAGGCTCCATAGGGACTAGAAGCATAACCAGTCGATGGAGATAAACTCAGATAAACAAGTACAGCTCCTAAAGTAAAACTATAACCCAACCAATGGATGTGATATATAGTGCTCTGTTCGAAGGTGACACTACTCAACAGCTGCCAAAGATAATATCTTTTCATGTCCGGCTTTTTGGTTTTTTGATTTTTTTGGTCTTTTTCAGCTATTTGAAAAGCTTGAAAAAAGAATAAACTAGCTTTATAGTTACAAACTAGGAGGAGACGAGTGTCATGAGGGAAAACAAACTAGTTCCAAGCAGTGGAACATACCTATGCTTAATGCAAGGATACATGTGTAGGATATTGACACTCAGGGGAAAATCCCCTCCCGGTAAAAAGGGAATCAAGCTGCGAAGGATATAAAGAAAGGCTCTGCATGGCTAGACATGAGACAAGCTCGGGCTATATGGCTGAAATGCAATGTCAGGGGAGCCGGCATAAAGCTCAATAAGACAGGCAAAGCTCATGATAATGCATCCACAACTTGATACAAGGGATTCCAAGGGGTCATGGCCAGCATAAGATCAAGAGGAGCATGAAGCTCTTACTAAATGTCATGGCAATACTATACAACGGACTCCCACACCCTAAAGGGGGAAACAAC
Organism: Pseudotsuga menziesii; assembly: GCA_001517045.1. NCBI lineage: Eukaryota > Viridiplantae > Streptophyta > Pinopsida > Pinales > Pinaceae > Pseudotsuga > Pseudotsuga menziesii. The sequence continues at coordinate 222,111 of LPNX010284389.1, read as the reverse complement.
GGCATGGGCACCAAATGCAAATAAGGCGCTAACTAGGGTACCCATGTAAGGTGAGGCTCTACCACTCATATCATGCCACTTCTATAGCAACAAGAAGGTTACGTGACATAATAGAGTGGGTTCGTACCTAAGGATATAGTGACATGGTCATAAGGTCATGCAAAATACAAACGGTGGTGAACCTAACCTATATGCCAGTATAGACATTATACCTGAGATAGGAACGAACGGGTCGAAACCTCGGAGAGAATGTACAAAAATTGGATCCTACATGACAACCATATTAGTCCAAAACATCCCAAAATAGTCAATATAGAATCCAAACTATAGGATATAGGGAGGAATGATCATGACAATAGCACCCAAAGGAAACAATGCGGTGAACAATGGGACATAAAAAGGAAAGTAAGGTGTAGACCCAATGTTCACGCATCCACTACCACCCCCCATGAGGGCGACCACTGGTGTCAAGACCGAGCGAAGGGAATAAAAGGCCTCCACAAATGAAGTAGAGGATGGAATATGACCATTCCCAAATCAACGAGCACGGTAAGGGGTTGTGATGCCCCCAATTCTAACACCAGTGTCTGTACTGGGACCAAGGACGGGTGATAGGATATCAGGCATGCTGAAAATAAAAAGACCCAAACTCAAGAGAGCATAAATATACTCAAGTAACCACGATCTCAAAGGCCAACTAGCGCACAAAGAGCACACTCCTAAGAAAATCTACAGCCAAAATACAAGCAAACCATGGGGAGGATATGTGAGCTCCCGAATGTAGCAGGTATGTCTCGCCTGGGAGAGGCTCAAAACTCCCATACACTACAAGTAGAGGTACGTAACCAATTATAGTGGCCCTCAGCTTCAACGCATAAAGCGACTGTGATGTCCGACCTCTACCTGGTCGGGACACATGCAGAATAACCTCTACAAGTACCCCCTCGATATCCTAGGTAAGGTCACTAAGGTCACCTCAATATAATCAAAGCTCAGGCAGACAGTCACAGGCGGGATTGACCGTATGGGCAAGGTAGAAAAGCCCGAAACTCTCGAAAGAGCCCCGAGATACGAATACAATCCTGGCAATATCGTCGATGCTACTCAGTTATGACTAGGGGTTATCCCAATCAATAACTGCTCACACTGCCTCGTGCTTAACTCCCTTTTGAGAGGAGGATCCTGAGAACGCTGGTTATATCAAGGATTTCACACAATCCC